>PVIA01006332.1:0-99188 GCA_004024845.1 Tonatia bakeri | reverse complement strand
GTCCTGCTTTTGGCGTGAGAGAGGCCTGGGTTGGAGAATCACAGAGGAAACATCATTTGCATTTTTTCCACTGACCTCTCCCTCACATTTTGAAGACAGCTACAGAGACTTTTGTAAAAAAAAAAAAAAAAAAAAAAAAAAATTTGTAGTAAGAGGCCTGTCACGTGTGAGGTGCCCTACCTGGTAACCACGTCTTTCCTAGTTTATTTGTCTCATCGGTGCCGTTGGCGATGCTTTGGATTTCAGGCCGGACACTTGTGGCTGGATGCTGAGCTGACCTGTCAGTGAGAGGTCACGCTGCAGGGTGACGCTGCTGTCTGCGGCTCGTCACTCGGAGGGACGGCGCAGGTGATGCCCGCAGTGTGTTTCAGGTGGTCAGGCCAGCCGCTGGTCCCTGCTTAGAGAACCCCCCCCACCCCCATAGGAGGAGCTGCAGAATAATATGGAATGCGCTTTGCTTTACAAAGTTTCCGCCTTCCCCAGTTCTTCATAGTGGTTGGACAGTTGGATGACTAGCTGCATTTTTACAGCCACGTGCATCCCTTTCCCCCCAGCATCCCTAACCCTTGGCAGCCAGTGACCTGTTGTCTGTGTCGGTAATTTTGTCATTTCTGAAACGTAATGGAAATGGAGTGAGTCGTCACAGCGCGTGACCCTGTGAAATGGGCATTTCCCCCTTGTCATGGTGCCTCCATCCGAGCAGGTGCGTGCAGCAGCAGTCCCCCGCTGCGTTTGCTGAGAAGTGTTCGTTCCCTGGTGTGGGTGGGCCCCCGTGTCACTGCTCCCCACCCCCCCGAAGGGATTCTGGTTGCTTGCAGTTTGGGGTATTAAGGATACAGCTGTTAGGAGTGTTGGTGTGCATACAAGTTTTAATCTCTCTGCTCAGTATCCCGGAATGCAATTGCTGCGTCTTATGGTGAGTGTGTTTGGTTTTTTAAAGAAGCTGCCTAACTTTTCTGCCGTGGCTGTACCATTCTCCGGCCCACCCCCTGCAGCAGTGTATGAGGTCCCGTTTCTCTGCATCCTTGTCCGTACTCGATATTGTCACTGCTTTTTACTTCCGTTTTTCTGATAGGTGGCACATCTGGTTTTTAAGTTCAGTTCACAAGGTTACTGAGTAAAACTGACCTGACGGACAAGGAGCGAAGATTTTTGAGTGCAGTGTTTGTGGTCTGTTGACTTGGTGTTTTAAAAAATACTTTATTTATTTTTAGAAAGAGGAGGAGGGAGGGAGAGAGGGAGAGAAACATCAGTGTGTGAGAGAAACAATCGGTTGCCTCTCACCTGCCCCCAACTGGCAGCCCAGCCGGCATCCCAGGCACATGCCCCGACCGGGGATCACACCACCGACCGTGTGGTTTGCAGGCGGGCACTCAGTCCACTGAGCCACACCAGCCGGGGGGTTCTGTAGTTTCTTTGCCATGGTTTCCTTAGGAGAGGGGACGAAGCACGGCCAGGGGAAGCAGGAACTGTGAGCACGGGATGCTCTCCCTGTGTCTGGCAGCGCCCGGTGCAGCTGTGCCTTTGACAGTGCTGCCGGCGGTGGTGAAGGACAGCAAACAGTGCTGTCCCGGCACCGTGGTTTCTAAAAGATCTTCACCTGAGGACATGTTTGTTGGCTCAGAGAGAGACAGAGAGAGACAGAGGCAGAGAGATAGAGAGACAGACATAGACATTAGTCGGTTGCGTCCTGCAGGTGCCCCGACTGGGGATGGAAACCGCGACCCAGCTGCGTGCCCTGACTAGGAATCGAACCTGCAGTCTTTTTCGGTGCCTAAGAGGACGCTCCAGCCAACCGAGCTACCTGGCAGGGCCCAAACTGAATTTTCGGTTAATTCTTAAGGAATTTGCCTCAATGAATAGAGCCTTAAATATACTGAAAATTTGGCTTGGGATGGCCTTCACGACTTCTGGAAACTGTTCTGTTCATTGTATTCGTGAAGCGATCTTACGTACTTTCTTTCTGGCAATGTTAACTCGCTTACCCCCTGCTCGTTTTAAAACACCGAGGTAGTTGCCCTGACCCTTGCGGCTCAGTGGGCTGGGTGTTGTCTCGCATAGTGGGAGGTCGCCAGTTCGATTCTTGGTCAGGGCACGTGCTGGGTTGTGGGTTTGGTCCCTCTCACGTCGATGCCTCTCTCCCTCCCTCCCTCCCTTCTCTCCAGAAATAACTCAGTACAGTCTTTAAAAAAATAAAATACTGAAGTGGTACAGAAGTATGCACATGAAGCAGAAGTGACTACTACTGAATGCTTGCGGACAGGTGAACTCTGTGGGTTTGGTACCCTTCTGTGTGTAGGTGGGGTTGGCAAAGGCGGCGACGGTTCGTTGTGTGGAAAATAATACAATAATTGGGGAACAATAATACAAGAGTAAACTTTGTTTTCTGCACTCGCAGCTGTAGACTGACTTGGCCCACTGCTGTACGAGTGTGTCCTCTGTACATGCGTGTGCACGTGTGTGCGTGCGTGCGTGTGCGTGCGTGTGTGTTCATTCACCTGTTGTTTCCCAGTGCCGCCCCTCGCCCTCCCGCCCCGCAGTGGGTGATGTATCACAGACATTTTTCCTTGTGATTTGTTTTTTTTTTAAGCACTTCATCCCTGGGACAGAACTTGGGGTTCCTTTCTCCCACATTTTTTTTTGGTGTGTTTTCTTATAAAAGGGACGAGAGAGGTACTTTTGAAAGATCTAATGGAAATATATTTTACTTCTGTTACAGGGTTTGGTCTGAAAGAAGGTTGTGGCCTATGTGCAAGTAAATTACTGGAATTCTGGGTGTCAGTACATGCCTGTCCATTTAAAAAACGGATAACAGAAGTCTGACTTCATGATGTGATCTCTCGCAGAGCCTTGAGGGACGCGAGAGCCGAGCGTCAGTCATCTTTGGAGAGTGTGCGGTCCCGCGGGTGCTTGTCTGCTCGGCAGCCGCTCAGCCACAGGAGTGTTTTCGTGGGTGCTGCTGCAATGCACAGTTGGGTCTTTATTTCGAAATCGCTCTTTCTGTCCCCTCTCCCTCTTCCATTACTTTGATTACCTTGATGATGGGACATTCAAGCTGTGCAGTCTTATCCTTTTATTCCAGAGCCTACAGAAGCCAGTTTGAAGATTAACTGTAGGTGAACGGGTAATCTTATCTGCCTGGCAAGACGTCACCCGCCAAGGTGAAACACACGGCAACAAAGGCCTCCTAGACTTGAGGACCTGAATGGGGGTAACTTGATCTTGTGGCATTTTTAGTGGGAACCAGGGTGAAAATGTAGGCAGTTGGACTTGTTGGAGGCAGGACGTGGGCATGGGGTGAGGGATTGGAGAGAGGCAGAGGGGGAGGGGGGGAGAGAGAGAGAGAGAGAGTGAGTGAGTTTGAGGAGGGGAAGAACCCAGAGGCACATAGTAAAGAAGAATTAGGAATTCAGGAAACACTCTAAGTGGAATTGCAGAATCCTTGTTTGGGAAGGTTGTCACTGAGGAGTAGGACGGGAGCATCCCTGTCACTTCATTATGAAGCTGTTGCAGGTATGGGTGATGGGAGTTTGATGACAGGGCCTTTTCCCTGTCCTTTTTCCGTATTAGCAGCTCAGGGGAAAAAATGAAGAAATTGCTCTGTTTAGAAAACCACACCCATCAAATGGTTCTGGGATTTCCGTTGCCCGATGTCCAGAGGGAGCTTCCCAGGGTAGCAGTTCGGTCACATTGCTGACCTCTTTTCTGCCAGTCTTGTCATCAGGTCTGCAGACTGCCGGACAGCCTGGGTTTCTCCTTCTCCTGCAGCTCCCTGTGCTTTCTGTTCTTGACATTTGGGAACCTAGCCTGTGCCTGTGGCAGGCCGTTGCCGTGCCCTTGGTACTGGCTGCCTTTCTGAACTCTGAAGCATCGCACAGGGGCGTAACAAAGTGCCCACACTTAGGTTACAGAGCAGATGCTGGTAACGGGCCCCGGGGGGCTGGGGGCGGACCCAGTGCGTGTGCCCTGGTGAAGCGTGGAGGTGGCTGTGCCTCACGCAGGGCCCCCTCCTGCATCTGAACGCGAAAGTAGCTCGTTAAAGATTAAAGGGACTGCCTGGTCCTTCTGGTTCCGCGATGGAACGATTCCTGCGCGGCGACGGCCTTCGTCTCCCAGGAGAGGCCATCGTATACAGCGGGTTTGTGCTTCCAAGTGGCATAGCGAGCCTGCGGTGGCTGATGCTGTGGCGATAAGTTGGCTTTAGGGGACTCTGAAGACACCCGAGCTGCACGGCCTCCCACGGTTTGCAGACTGCCGCCTCGAGCCATGCAGCAGCCTCTGCTCTCAGCCTGTCTTTGGGGAGGTTTCTCCTTTGTGTCATTTGACTGTTCTGTTGAGTCAAGTGAACTTTGATCTTTGCAGCCGTAAAAATCCCGCTAAGCCCCTGTGCTGCACCCCGGCTGTGAAACCGTCTCGGGATAACGGGACCGTCGGTGACCGCTCAGACCCTTAGCGGCAGGCAGGGGGAGGGGCCTGCAGCGCATCACGCCCCAGCGAAGTGAGCTGGTCAGAGAGGCGACACCGTGGGACCGCACTCTTACGGGGGACCCAAGGGACAGACTGAACAAACAAGGGAAATGGGGACAGGCTCGTAGATGGAGAGCGGGGTGACAGCTGGTTGAGGAGGGGAGGTTGGGGGGGTGGAAGGACTGAATCAAAAGGAAGAAGGACTCGTGGACAGGGACCACAGTGGGGTGATTGGGGGGGCGTGTAAGGGGACTAAATGGTAATGGAAAAATACAATAAAGATTAAAAAAAATAAATAAAATCCTCAAGAGTAGTTAGGATAAGTGTCTCTGGAGGCCTGAAGAAGATAATGGTCCAGTGAACAACATAGATTCAGCTCAGCTGCTCTGTGTTTTGGTCTTTTCTCGCGGGTGAGGGGACTGACGTCTAAGACACGCTCAGTGAGGCTGCTCTTCAGCTGGGTGGTGGCTGAACAGCAGCTTTGCAAAGAGCTCGTTTTGCTTGGGGAACATAGCTCTGACCTGCCTCTCAAACGGGACCCAGGGCCCGGTGGCATCACCGTCACCTGGGAGAGGAAGATGCTCATCAGAGATTCCGACCCTGGAGGCCCCCTGCAGGTCCGCGGGCTCAGTGCCTGGGGTGGGGGGGAGGGAAGGAAAGAAGGGGGGCGACCGTCCGCAGTGAGTGCTCCTGCTGCTTCTCGAGTGCGCTCGGAGTCGATCCTGAGGATCCTAAAGATGCCTTCATTTTTCACGTTTGGTTTCTGTGGTTTATTAGATGGCAGATGTTTTGGAGGCATACTAGTTTAAAAAAAAGGGAACCCAGAATGCCAGAGATTCGAACTTGGCCATGTCTCTAGTCTTCATCATGGTGAGACAACCACTGTTTCCTGGGTTTGTCAGTTCACCACCTGTGAAGCAGAAAAAGTACATGGACGTGTGTGAGATTAAGTTTGTTAAAAGGAGAAATGTGCAGTGTTGTTTGGGATGTTGTGAATGGGAGAGCAGGTGGGTGTTGAGAGAGAGGGAAGGGGACAGGATTAAGTAGCTTATAAATGGTAGAAAAAAATTGTGAAGTTCAACTGAATTTTAGTGCTTTTATTTTTTAAAGATTTATTTTTAGAGAGGAAGGGAGGGAGAAAGAGAGAGAAACACCAGTGTGTGGTTGCTCCTCATGCACTCCCCCCGCCGGGGCCCTGGTCGACAACCCAGGCCTGTGCCCTGACTGGGAATCGAACTGGCGACCTTTGGTTCACAGGTCAGCGCTCAGTCCACTGAGCCACACCAGTCAGGGCTCAACTGAGTTTTAAACTACTACGTAATATTTGGATATATACTTGTTGTTAAGAACAATTCAAATGCCTATGAAACTAAAAATACTTCCTTGATCTGCTCTGATTGCCATTCCCTCTTTGGCAGGTGTGTCCTTTCATATCTTTCTCTTTGTATTTGGTAATTTTCTATGGATTTGGAAAGCTACAGAATTCTGAGAAGTGAATATTTTTAATTCTCTTGACACCTGCTTTATAATGTTAATATATATTGCAGAACAAGATGTGGGTTATCAATGACATTACATACTCCTGTTCACTCAAAACAGTGGGTGAGGATGTGTGCACATTTTATATATGTACCTATATGCACAAAACATGCACCCATACACACACGCCTGACGCATCTGCTGTGACCACCCGGGAAAAGGGAACCTAGGTAGCTTTGGGTGGTGAACTACTTGTGTGACTTCTAAGGCAAGGCATTGAAAGAACTTAAGTGCAAGGCCACCATTTTTTTTTTAATTTCCCGTACATATTTTTATATTCTCACAGTTTTCATTTAACCTCATAAAACCTCAAGCGGCTGAAATCATTATTTCAGATTCAGCATCTTTTTAAAGCTCCAAATGTGTAGTCCTCAGCCTTTTCAGTTTAAAGGAAGTAACTAGGAGGGGGCGTGTTTGGGGGGAATCCCAAACAGGGAAGCGATAATCTGCTAGCTTGTCTCACCTGCTGTGCGGTGTCTATCTCAGCGGAGTTAGGGAGTTCCGGAGGTTCCCGCCCTCGTGTTGCTGTCCATATAATTTACATTTATTTCCTAGGCGTAGTACCTCCGGGTTTTCCCTTCCTTATTGACTGATATGGATGAGTCAGAAGCTTGTAACGATACTTTTTTTCCCGCTTTGGAGGTTCTATGTTCATCTATGCTGTGTGGGAGCGCTGGCTTCGCATTAAAATGTTGTGCCTTATCACCCACTGCAGCAGTACTTTTTGACGTGTGGTCCATGAGATAATGGCGATTAACTGTTGTAAAGGCACTTTTATCATTCGAAAAGGACTAATTAACAGACACTGTAGGAAAACTTTAAACAGCCATTTTCTTTTTCCATGTTTAAATTAAATGAAATGTTTTATTTATTGTATTTTTTCCTCCAACACAGCCGTTTTCTGAAGAGGACCACACCGAAGGGGGGGGGGGGAAGTAAACGAGGGAACATAAAAAGTAAAATAAAATGAAGTGAAATAAATAAAAGAGGGAACGTAAAGCCTTCTGCGAGCTCAGTGTGGTTATCCTACTGTAATAATGTAATTAAGGGGAATTAGTGATTGGATAAGCAATTTTTTTAAAACTAGCCTGTTGAAAAGGAATAAAGTTAAGTAGTGTGGTTTTTAAAACCCAAATTATGATGGTCTACATATGTATTTTAATTGAGCTAATAAAATAACATTTATTGAATGGCCATTGAGTTGGCAGCTACGTCCAGTTCGTGCATGTGACACCTCCCTCGAAGGATGGGCGCAGCTAGATGGGCAGCCTCGAGCGGCTAGGCCGAGAAATAGGTAATGACCGTGAGGAATTTCGAGCAGGGAACAGAAGGATCTCATGTGAACTCTAGTTTATTTTTTGTCAAATGAAAGCAGAGAAAGCAAGGCCTTAGTCTGTTGTTTTCCTTGTGTAGTGCCAGTGCCAGCTCTAGCCTGTCAGGGCAAATTCAATAATAATTAGCTGCTGTTGATGATCCAGTCATTCTAGAATTGATTTTTTAAAGTAAGCTGGCCAATAAGTGAGAATTGATATAAACCGAGGGATTTTTTTTTCCTTTAAAAGTGTTCCCGCAGCTTTCCCAGACTCCTGTGTTCCTTCAGCGTCTAGTAGGCAGGGTGGTGGATAGTTCAGCATTAGCAGAGAGAACGTGGCAGCTGAAGAAACAGAACCTCCAGTATTTGTCTTGATTGGAGAACTTGAATTGTCGGAGGAGGTCGAGAGGTCAGAGGAGGCCTAGTGGGGAAAGAACAGCAATCCTGGCTGGAGCTCACAAAAGCTCTCCCTAGTGACAGAACAGCCTGCGGTGACAGCAAGCGCCTGGGTCCTCGGACCCCAGGTGCTGTAGTTTGTAAATGCAGAGAGATCTCTTGACCAGCCTCTTGGGGGCGATCTTCAGAGCCGGGGCCCAGCTCCCTCCAGGCGTCTTGCTGTCCTGAGCCCCAGCTGTTCTCAGATGAAATTTCAGAAAGTGACCACCGGAGCTTTCTGGGTAAAGGTTCCGGAGTCCGCAGAGGGGCCGGCATTAGGGGATTGAGGTTTACCTGTCCCCAGTAATCAGCACTCAATTAAAAAAAAAGAAAACAGTGGGGCACCTCTTCCCTTCCAGGTGGCAGTGCACTGCGGCTGGCTCCGGCCGAGTTGTTTGGGAAGTGTGTTTGCCTGGCATGAGTCAGCACGGCCCTGGGTAAACCGCCTGCTCTGTTGCAGTCTTGCTTACCAAAGATATGTCCCCAGGCGGCACCATTCACTTTGCCTGAAAGCCACTGCTGTTGGTGCCTGAGATGATCTCATCCGAATGTTGCTCCAAGGACTTCAGCCGCTGGAACTGGAGGCAGCTTGCTTTCTGTCCTAGCAATGTTTTGAAACAGGCAAAAATCAGGTAACCCCAGATTCTTTCTCTTAGTTTTATTAGCAAGACGGAGCTGCAGTGGAAAATTCTTAGTGTGCAGAAGTGAGTCACTGCCTTATCTTCGGCTATCTTGAAGTTAATCCTTCAGCTCTTTGGGGCTTAAGCGGGGAAAGTTTCATTCATTTGGCCTCTGGATACGGCTTTAGGCCTAATTAGACCATTCACTATATAAACATTAGAGAAGTCTAACCGATTTATAGCTTTATCCGTCTTTGCTCTTGTTTTCTGTTCTTCTTTGTCTTGTGGGAAATACTTCAGTCAAACTACTGTTTTTTAAAAAATTAATTTATTGATTTGAAGAGAGAGAAAGAGAAACATCAGTTTGCCGACCCACTTGTGCATCCATTGGCTGGTTCTCGCGCGCCCTGACTGTGGAGCGGACCGAGGCGTAGCAGGACGGCGCTCTCACCCGCTGAGCTGCCGCCCGGCTGAAAGGGAACTAGTGTTAAAGGAAGAGAGAGGCAAACACATTTGCTTATCTACCTAATTATCATGAACGTTGAGTTTCAGAGAGCGCTCGCTGTTCACCGTGAGTTTCCGAATTCCCTTCTGCGGTGTTGTGAGAACCGACTCTGGTCCCTAGGGCTCCTGCCCTCTCTCCCTCCTCCTCACCTCTGGACTTTTTCATTAGCCTTCAGCCTCGACACTAGGTAACTGCCGCCTTCAAAGTTGGCTTCTGCTCCTTGCAGTTACCCCAAATATCCATGCTCTCTTTTGCCTCGGGCCTTTGCACAGCAGGCCTTCTCCGAAACACCCTGCCCGGCCCCACCCTGGGGAGCCGGCCTGTGCCTGGGAGTCCCTCCTTTCATGGCGTCGCTTTGATTCAACGAGACTGGGTTGGCTGGTGCTCAGGCGCGCCCTGGGTTCACTCTGGTCATAGCTATATTGAAAATCTGCATCTTTTATCAGCATTGTATCCAGGGTGCTTGGCACACAGTAGGCTCACAATAAGGATAGAATGAGGAAGAGTCTCTGTTCCCACGACTCTGCTCCTCTCGGCAACCCTTCCTTTTGGCGTCCGCCCCGTTAGCCTACTTGTGTTTTCCCGAAGCCGCCCAGTGAGCTCCGGATCACCTGACCCAACACCTAACCCGCTGTCCTGGTTTCAGCCTTTATTTTACCTCATCTCTGCCAAGCACTTAGCACTGTCGAACCATTCTTTCCTTCCCCCAGCAGCACCCTCCGTTTGGCTGTGAGGCCTCCTTGTCCTTTCTCAGTTTCCAGCATGTTCTGCTGTTATTCTCTTTGGATTATCCTGTAACTGTTGATGATTCAAGGTTTTGCCTTGAGTATGTTTTCATTCTTCCCCAGCCCCTTCCTCTAAGGATTTCTAATACACCCATAAATTCAACTGTCTTCAGTATTCTTTTTACCACCCCAGCTGTTTGTCCCAAATTTCAGATCTATCCTCCCTCCATCCCTCCCTCCCTCGTCACCTGAGAACATGCTTATTGATTTTAGAGAGAGAGGAAATGGGGAGAGAGTTAGAGAAACATTGGTTGCCTCCCATACGTGCCCAGACTAGGGATTGAACCTGCAGCAAGTATGTGTTCTGACGGGGACTGAACCACGACTTTTTGGTGTATGGGACGATGCTCCCACCAACTGAGCCACCCGTTCGGGGCCAGATCCTTATTCCATCTTCACAAGTCTTGACAAACGTTGTCTAGCTTGACAAACCTACCAGTATGTTCAAAGGCCCTTCAACTCCAGGCGTGCAGACCAGCTCATATCTCCCCTGCCCAGTACCTGTGATCTGCTGCTGTTGCTGTGTGTCTGAACTCTGTTAGTTATATCCACCAAATCTTCTCCACCAAATCTTCCTGTTTACTCTTCGTACCTCACATCCTCTAAATGTGCTAAATCTGTTGTCGCTAAACCCTTTTGATTACTACTGTATGGAGTACTGTTTGGTGTGTCCTTTTTTTATTTATTTTTAGAGAGGGAAGGGAGGGATGGAGAGAGAGAGAGAAACATCAATGTGTGGTTGCTGGGGGCCACGGCCTGCAACCTAGGCATGTGCCCTGACTGGGAATCGAACCTGCGATGCCTGGTTCGCAGCCCGTGCTCAATCCACTGAGCTACACCAGCCAGGGCTGATGTGTCCTTTCTTAATTCCCACTGTTATTGCCTAAGTTCACCAGAGGTCAAAAACTAGACATTCTGTTTATTGAGCCCCACGGCTTGAACTTTCGTGCGCGGCTGCTCTTAGGCACGGCCCGCGCTCTTCGGAGGCCTCGGGCAGCACCGTTCTCGCCGGTCCCACACCCTGAAGATTTTACTGCTCACTCAAGACTTTGCCTCTAGGGGCTGGAGTGTCTGACTCTTATCACAGCTCCGTCTTCATATTGTTGCCAGTTATCTTCCTAAAGGCCACATCTAATCTTTTTATTCTCAGCTTTTCAGAGTGCCGTTGGTTCCTGATTTCCTGCTTAACTTCCTTAGGTAAAGCCCTTCCCAATTCGGCCCCATCCTGCCTCTCTTATCTCTGTTACTGTTACCTGTCTTATCTCCTTCTTTCCCAGGGCTTCTCTCCTCTTCGGCCTCACAGAACTTCTCATTTCCTAGTTCCTGGTTCTACACAGTCCTTTCGGGACACTGGCTCGTGCTAGTGGCCCCCCTTCTCCGGCCGGCCAAGTGCTCATCCCCCACGAGCCTCAGTTTGTACATTACACCTTTTCTGCTTTTCTCACGTGGGGTTCTTCTCTCTTTTTATGTCTTTACTTATTGATTGATTTTTGAGCAAGAGAGAGAGAGACACTTGATTTGTTGTTCTACTTACTTGGGCATTCACTGGTTGGTTCTTGTATGTGCCCTGACTGAGAATTGAACCTGTAACCTTAGTGCAGCGGGAAGGCAGTCTAACCAACAGAGCTTTCCCGGCCAGGACTTATTCTTTCTTATTTAGATTCCGCAGCACGGTGTGTCCCTTCTGCTAGTCTGCTGAGTCCTGTGACTGTTACCTGGTCCTGACCTAGTTCCGTCAGGCAGTGGCTGACGTGGGTCTCCAAGGTCAAACCACTAGTCCACATGTCTTAATCACTATTAGCAGTACTAGGCAGTATGTATAAGCTCTTTTATAAGATGGCATGTTTTTGGTTCCTGTTTGATGAACTTGAGCCCACGGTGCCTCATCCCTGTATGTCTGAGACCGTCAGGTAACCATTCAAAGTTAGTTGGAAGATTTGTAGGCCTTGCTGAAACTGGGTTCCATAATGTCACCTAACATTTTTATAGTATCAGTACTTTACAAAATTATTCCCTTGTATCATTTTGATACAAGTACCTGCAGTTTCCTTTGTTGGGTAGGCTTTATTATCCCTGTTTTACTGGTGGCTATAAAGCTGCTTATGGCATCGAAACCTATATTCAGGTAAGACTCAGAGAGAAAATGTGCTTTTACATTGCGTTAAGCAATTGGTTTGTCTCTTGCAGTTGAATAGACCTCATTGACTTCCCCAGCAAAGGTACCTTTGGTCGGTATGCAGGTGCTGAAGATCTTGCCTTGTACAAGGCCCCTTTATGTTTGAGGGGGGAGGGAGGAGGAGGAAGTTCCCAGGGCCTGCCTGACGTATGGAAGGGCCTTGACAACGTCAAGAGACCTTGACTGAGATTAGTGTGCCTACTCCGACCTCTCAAGCTTTTCCATCGGGCTTCAGATGTGTAGTGTTTGTTAAAACCTAATGCAAAAGCGGAGTGTCAGACCAAGGTGTGAGTGGAGGGAGTCATCACAGTGGAGTAAGTTGAGTGTTGGGAGCAGAAAAGTAGTTCTAGTAAGTGATGACGTTTGGAGGGTAATGCACATTTTTGGGGGTGCTAATATATGCTGTATTTGGGACGGTGTGGAATTTGATTGTAGAAAGATGAACGATAAGGGCTAGGAAATAATCTCTGTTAGATA
This sequence comes from Tonatia bakeri, assembly GCA_004024845.1. Lineage (NCBI taxonomy): Eukaryota > Metazoa > Chordata > Mammalia > Chiroptera > Phyllostomidae > Tonatia > Tonatia bakeri. Next base: position 86,872 of record PVIA01006332.1, on the reverse strand, counting down.
CTGGTATCCAGTTTTGGTCCCCACATACTTCAGAGAGGATAAGGAGGATTAAAAGTATAAAAAAAAATAAGTCATCATAAGTTTTCTTAAAAGGGGAAGATTTTTAGCCCGGAGGAAGGAAAAGCTAAGGGATGATGGATTGATTGCCATCTTCAAGCACAAGAACAGTTTCTGCCGGGGGATTCTGATTAATTGTTCTTCGTGTACTTCAAAGGCTCAGAAGGAAATGGTTTAAGTGGAAGGAGGAGTCACTTTAATGAATGGGAGGAGGAGTCTGATCTTCAGAGTCGAGCATTTGAGCGGCTGCTGGAAGTGCCGAGTTTCTGTTGGGTTTATCTATCGCCGAGTCACAGATCACCCCGAAACCCTTAGTGGCTCCGGAGGACGACCGTTTCATTGCTCGTCACCCGGGGGTGACGCAGGCAAGAGGAGCGTGTCGGTGTGCCCCGCGTGATGGTGATGAGACTGGAGGGCTCCCTGTGGCACCGCCTAGACGGCTGGGGCCTCGGTGCTGGCGGGTGGCCGGGCCTCTTGGTTCTCGTCCACGAGGTCCATTTCTCTCTCGGCCTCTCTCTGCTCATTAATGTGGGTCGGTCTCCTTTCCCATGGGGGTGGGCTTCCGGCGGCCCCTAGTGGGAGCGGGAGGGCCTCCTAAGGCCCAGGCCCGAGAGGCCTGCACCATCTCTGCGCCCCAGGATTTCGGTCAAAGTGAGTCACAAGCGTAGCCCACACCCAGTGGAAGGGGACCCGGACAGGAGCAGAGCGCCAAGGCACTGCAGGAGGGCGTGCCGTGTGGCTGGGATCCTTGTCCCTGATTTTGGAAACTGTTCACCACACTGACCTCGGAGATTTTTAATGAGAATAGTCAATACATGTGTATTGAGTAGACAGTTTGAGCATATGATTTATGAACTTGGTTGCATGTCAGGGTCATCTGGAAGCTTTTTATAAGCACGGCCTCCTTAGGTACCACACACGTGAATCCAGGGCTCCTGAGGGTGTCGGCACACGAGAGACCTGTGCCCTTTCTCTCAGGCAGCTGTCAGCACAGTGACAGTGGGGCTGGGGGAAAGAAACGAGACGGGGATAATATTTGGGGCCGGACGGCAGGTACTCTATGATAGGCCTGCCGTCTCCTTCCAGGGCTCGGCTGAGCCTCTGCCTGGCACGCCCTGCGCTCCAGGCGGCCTGGTGCGGGGTCTCATTCGGTGAGCATATGATCAGAGGAGTGTGTCTGGATGCTTCACTTACTTTTTTTCCTCGTAGTTTCTAGCACTTTCTTCTCATAGTACTTTCTAGTTTATGATTAAATATTTGTATGGTTATTTGACCGATGTGTAATAGACAGACTATGTCTGCCCTGCTTTCCAGGATCTAACATAGTGCCTGCCTCGTACAAGGTACTCGGTGAGTGTTTGTTGAGTGAATAAGTGGTTGATTGCATGCAGGCGTGATTGAAGTGATAGTTTAATCCGTTGTAAAGGGTGATTGAAGAATTTTGGACAGGTGGGGCAAATGAATGGGAGAATCGTAGTTCCGAAGCAGACTGTGTGGATTCCATTGCTCGTGTGATTTCAGAAGATTGGAGGACCTGGTTTGGGAAGGGGTGAATAGCTTTGTTTTGAGTGTCCTCAGCACGCTGGATTTGGGGTCAGGGTATGCAGCAGGCCTTTAGAAACGAGGTGCTGAAGTTGAAGGGCGAGATTGGTTCCAGATGCGCAGATCTGGAGTTGTCCGGACGAGGGCTGTGGGATCTGTTCATTCCGCAGACACTTGCCTGAGCTCCCGTCGCGTGCCAGGCAGTAATGCACTGCAGGGAAGGCGAGCTGCAGTCTGGCGGACCAGGAACCAGCTTCGTAGACGGAGCCGTGGAGAGGTTCCTGGGAGGAAAGGACCCACCCTCCGAGGGCCTGGGCCAGTCAGCCGTTTATTGTTTTCCGAGGAACTGAAAGGAGACCCCCAGGGCTCTGAGTGAGGTGCAGCTAGAGCGGGGGCAGCGTGAGGTCGAGAGAGGAAGGTAGGCAGGGCCCGCAACACAGGGGGCCTCTGCGGGCCACGTGGGGGGTCTGGCTCCAGAGAAAAGCAAGTGGGAGACCACCGATGGCTGTAACGGGGAGAGGTAACAGGTAGAGTGTGTATTTAAAGATACTTTCATTCTCGTTTATTCTGTCCCAGCTGTCCCGGTGTTTACCACCCGAGGACATGTTTGTATTTGTTTAAGTAACAGTGGACCCTGCCTACCGTGTAGAGGATCGACTGTCAGAGAGGGGACCACGAGGGACGTGGTCACCGTAGTTCTTGAGAAAGAAGGTGGCACGTAGGCAGGGCTTGGTAGTGGGCATAGTGAGAATGGGGTAGTTCAGGATTTGTTCAAAACACAGAGCCAGTGGAATTCACCAGAGAAGGAAAGGAAGATGGTTGGTGCTGAGCCCTGGGGTGCTGGGGACAAAGGAGCAACCAGGGAAGGGCAGGGATGACGGCTGCTCTTTGAGGTCGAAGGACAGTGAAGCTGCTGCTCTCTCTGGGGACCGGGGGAGGGGGGGGTCGGGGCGGGGGGGGGAATGGGGGGGAGGAGCGTGGTGGGCACTGGCGTTTGTGGGAGGCCAGGAAGGTTAAGGACTTAGGGGAAAGCCATGCATTTGGCCATCAGCCTGTGGTAGCTGACCTTGGAGAAGGGGCTTTCGGGGGCGGGGAGTGAGCGAGTGAACAAGTGTGTGATGTGACAGTGAGGCAGGGTACCCGCTACTCTGGTAGGGAGGTCCTACTCTGGTAGGGAGGTCGGGAGTTGAAGGGACAGGCAGGTGGGGCAGGGGGTGGTCCCCGCGGAGGCGCACAGAGAAGCATGTGTGAGGGCAGGTTTTCCCAAACCAGTGCTGCCAGCACCTGCTCAGTTTCCCTCTGTCTTCGAACAGGCTGCCCGGTGGTGCGGTGACCTCCAGAACGGGCTCCCACGCTCCAGGGGTGGGCGAGACCTTCCTTTGGAGTGTGGGAAGGAAACTGTAGAACTTTTTATGTATTTTTACACTTTGGAATTTCTTTTTAGATAGAACACAGTGTATTTTTTAAAGAATTTATTTAGTTTTTAGAGAGCAGAGAAGGAGGGATAGAGGGAGAGAAACATCAATGTATAGTTGCCTCTCACGTGTCCCACGTTGAGGACCTGGCCTGCAACCCAGACATGTGCCCTGACTGGGAATTGAACCAGTGATTCTTTGATTCCCAGCCTGCACTCAATCCACTGAACTACACCAGCCAGGCAGAACAGTGTTTTTGTATAGTAGTACTTGTCTAATTTGCTGTTATATGTAGATATATAAGAATTGTGCTAGTTTAAAAAAAATACTTAGTTTTAGAGAGAAGGGAAGGGAGGGGGAGAGAAGGGGAGAGAAACATCGATTGGTTGCCTCTTGCATGGCCCGCAACCCAGGTGTGTGCCCTGAGTGGGAAGCGAACCCTGCAACCTTTTGGTCTGCAGGCCAGCACTCAATCCACTGAGCCACACCAGCCAGGGCTAGTTTTTTAAAATTTAAACTGATGGTCAAACCTGCTGGGTTCTGCCCTAGCTGGTCGCCTCAGAATAAAGGGGTGGAGCTTGGTTGTGTAGGCATAAGGTAGGTGAGAAGGTTTCTGGTTATCTGACAAAGAAGTGGGGGAGGGGACAGGGTCGCAAGGTCACCTAGACAAAGCAGGAAACAGTAATAGTCACTGTTTTTGGAGCGCTTCGGTGTGGTGAGGGTTTGCCTTAATCACGCGGGCACTCGTTTTACAGGTGTGGAGAGTGGGGTCAGGTCGCTGCAGCGCCGTGACTGCGGTCACGCAGGCAGCCTGAGTGCTCACTCCGTCTCCTGTCCCCAGACCCTGCACGGCGACAGTGCTCTTTGGAGCGTTGATGTGGGGACATCAACTGGGGGCGGATGAGTAAAGATTCCTAAGCCCAGTGGTGGCTCGGTCCCAGTGTATGAGTCTGTTGGGAACCAGCAAGTGAAGTCTGCTGACTTTTCTGTAACACCCGGCAGCTCAGGCGTGGAGAGGTAGGGGAGGGCAGGGGAGGGCGGGGAGGAAACACAGGCTAAGTTAGATAAACCAGAAAAGGGCCGTAGGGCACAGGACGGCAGTGGGTTATGTTTGTAAGGAAATTTGTTTTAAATGCATTCTTACAGTAAATTTATTGTGGTTTTCTTTGATTCAAGGTATATTGGGATATGGGGGAGAGGGTGCAAAGATGAATAAGATGGGATTTTTAAAAAAGATTTTATTTATTTATTTATTTTTGGACAGGAGGGAAGGGAGGGAGAAAGAAAGAGAGGGAGAGAAATATCAATATGTGGCCGCTTCTCACGTGGCCCCCACTGGGGACCTGGCCCACAGCCCAGGCGTGTGGCCTGACTGGGAATCGAACTGGCGACCCTTTGGTTCGCAGCCCGTGATCAACTGGCTGAACTTCACCAGCCAGGGCGAAGGTGGGATCTTCGACCTCCGGAAAGGTCAGAGGAGGAGATAAAGTGCTTCATCGGAGCACGTGATTGGAGGGTCTGAGAGGTGGAAGGCTGAGCAGTGTGGCCCATTTTGGCGTGTTGTGGATCGAAGGCGGCATTACGTGGGGCGGGCTGGTGTGTGCCATCCAGCTTCTCGGGAAGACCCTTGGGGATTTTGGTCTCTGTGCTTTAAGTCTGGTTCTCAGGTCACAAAATAGATTTTGTTTTGCACCTGAAAATGATGAGTCTTTTGGAGACAGGATTCTATTAGACTTGAGTGACTCGTGCTCAGAAAGCAGTGTCAATTTATTATTTTAGAGTGAAGGATTCCTTTGCTGTTAATAGAATTCTGGATTTTGCCAGGATATTGTTTTTGCAAGAGCAAGAATTCTCAGAAACGAAATGCAATGATATCAAGCTTGCTTGGTGAGCATGGAGTAACATGATAGCATAGTTTGTGGGGAAGGATACAGTTACAGAAAAAGCTAAGATTATTGATTGCTTACTGTATGCCAGGTCCTGTACAAAGTGCTTTGCACATAGTAGGACATTTAATTCTCCCAGTGGGCCTCCTGAAAAGTAGTTACAGTTACCCTCAATTTACAAATGAGGAAACCAAGGCTGTCTCCAAGCTGCTAAGAGCCTGAACTGGGATGGGAACCCCGTCCCTCTGATGCTGAGCGTCCACACCCCAACTGCCCCTGCATGCGGATCCCACTTGCGCTTCACGGAGGAGCCTTCCCTGTCCGCAGAGAAGGGGGTGTGTCACCCACCTAGCCCCCATACTCCTCTGCCTTGGGGCAACTCCGGAGTGAAAATGGCCTCCCCTCTATCCTCCTCCTCTTTTCCCTTTCCTTCCAGTTTTCTTTGTCGTTGGCCACATTCTCTGGTTAAATCCAGGGTCCGGCAGAAATGACGCCTGCTTGAATGTGGTGGGTGGGGCAGTCTATGGGTGTAATCATTTATAGTTTGGATGTGAACGTTTCACCTAGCATGCCCTCTGGTGTGCTTGAGTGTGATATTGTTACGTTACTGAATTACAGGCGTAGGGTTTTGTAATAAAAGGTTTGGTAGTTAAGAGGGGCACTGTTTGTGCCCGCCCCCACGTGTTAACGCCATCATGCAAGCCATTCTGTCTTCCTCTCTTCTCCCTTCTGGTCTGGAGGACAGTGTATCTCCTTAGAGCGATGTGACCTGTCTGCACACATTGTTTTTGTGGTGACTTTATTGTCTTAATTTTATGGATTGAATGGTGGGATTTCTCTAGCTCCTAACTTGTCAGCCGTGACCCATTCCCCACCTCCTTTTCCATGGAATTTAAATCCAGCTCCCGAGTCTGGTTTTGAAACGCTCAGCCTGGCTGCAGTCCAGTGACTGCATTTAGCCACGGCTCCCCGGGTCACTAGGTGGTGTCGTTACGGTCCCTCCTTTTGTGCCCTCTCGTGTCTCAGTCAAATCCAGCCGTTCATCGTACCTTTCTGTCCTTGACTTCCTACTTGGGTGTCCGTGGTTCTGTTGTGCCTTGACTTTGAACGTCATTCTTTCCACGAAGCCGCCGTGACTGATCCCCGCATTGGGAGCGACCATGTCCTCCTCTGGGTCTCGTAGCACAGGAACCTTTTACGTCCTCTTTATGGCACCGTATACCTTCGGCCGCACATCTCGGCTGCCTGTGTGCCTGCCTCTCTCTCTCACGCCGGACCACTGCCTCGCGGTGCGGGTCTGTCCGGTCGACCTCTGTGTTTCCTCTGGGGTCTAGTTCAGCGCCCTGCACACACTGGGCGTTTGACACCTGCTGGATGAAGGAGCGGCTCAGCAACGTTTCAGATTTAATTTCCTGCTCATCGCTTTGGATGTCTGCCCCCTCCGTTGCTTGTCTTCCTTTTCTCTTAAACTGGCCGTGCCCTCCACTGCACCGGCGCACAGCGCTTGTCTTCACCGCTCCCTGTTCCTACGCAGATTTTATTTTGCCTCGTTAGCGGTCACTGTGTGGGAGAGCACGTGCTTGCCGTTCAGATTTTCTCTATCCCTTTGCGGCTCTCTTCTCTCTGGGAATCATATGACCAGCGTGATTGCATTAAGATCCTAATGAAAAGACCATGTGTGTAAACAACGGTCCTTACGGTTTGCCAATCCACTGGTTTCAAGTGGGAAACCTTCTGGTCCACATTTCAAGGGACAGGGGAAAAGTCCTCGGGTACTTGGGAGGTAGCAGACCGGTGCACGTGTCCGCGCTGTGGCATGTTAGAGGCGTCCCATTTGACCGTAGACATAGTGCAAGAAGCCACAGAAGCTTCTGCTGTTCGCGTTGAATCCCTGGATTTTTCCTGCAGCTGGAAGAAACATTAGAGATGGGTGTAGTCCAAGCCTCCTACTTTCCAGATGGGAAAACAGACCCAAGGAGGCTAAATGACAAAGCCATAAGAAAGGGGATATTTGTTGGGTAGCTTTTAATCCCAAGGCCGAATGTGACTGGGGAGAACCGTTAGCCCCTTGAAAGCAATGGGAGGTTCCCTGGAAGGGGAGGCATCAGGTCTCTGAGAGCGAAGGCTCCTGCAGCGCTGAGAAGTGGGCTCAGCCTGGTAGCAGGCCGACTGGGGACCGTGCTCACCGGAGGAGCCTTTTCAGCTGTCACGGTCCTTCTGGGTGTCTCCCTGCCGGGACTCTGCTCAGCGGGGACTGGCTGACAGAAGTCTGTTCTTGCTACGTTTGAAAATAGGCCAATGTTTAGTAATGAAAATACATCTTCATTTTTCTTGCTCTTTTTCCCAGCCCTCGTATTCTAAGTTGTTTCTCAGGCTTCGTTTTCTTATCTCAGCACTTTCTGTGTTTTGATGGTTTGCTCCGGGTCAGATGTTGGTACGAAGCGTGGGAAATCCAGAAGCTGTCCTCGGCCCCGTGACTGGTTTTTGGTGGTTTTTAGGCGACTCTTCCACCCGGCTCGTGGAACAGTGTGCTTTACTGTCATTGAAGCGCTGCCCAGTGAGCCAGTTCTTGGCAGACAGGAAAGGCGACCTACCTGTTTGCGGCTGGGGAGCAGCAGCGTCAAGAGACAGGTCGGAGCAGGAAGTCAAGTGCAAACAGGATGCGCTTGTCAGTGTAACTCGTGTGCCTGTTTCAGAACCCGCTGTGGCTAAAAAGACTGAATGTTCGAGGGTGGCCGGAGAAGTCTCAGTTTCTGGTTTGAAAAGGAGCTAAGGCAACAGCTAGTCCTTTCTGCCCTTGCCTACGTCCAGCTGCGCACCTTTCTTTGGGGATGCGTCTTCCCTTCTTCCCGATGCACGGTGTTTTTTCTCAGCTTCCGCCATGCCCATGCCCATGCCTTTTATAAAATGAAACCACTGAATTCACTGCCGACCTGGTTACTTTTGGTAGCTGTGGGATCCAGGCTGTGGTTGGCTATTTTTAAAAAATAACAGTAGAAGATCGTAGCCTAGAGTTCACCAGCCTTTTAAATTATGGGATCCTTTCATTGGATTCCTGGATTTCTAGCATGTCTTTGGAGTGTTTCCTGAGTTCCTGAGCTCTAGGTAGTTTACTAATCATCCCAGTTTTAGTCTTGGCATTGGGAATTTCCTTGAGGGTTGAAGGCTGGATCCACCGCTGACTGCTGAACTGTTTCACCCTTAGGCAAGGCAGGTTTTTGGAGAAGAGATTAAACAAGTAATTGGCTTGTGGGCCTTTCAGCTGGGAAACAGTCTTAGGAACCCTTGTTTTCTGAACCCCCACCCATTCCTCATTGTCTGCCCCTGAGAAATCTGCTTTATTCTGCTCCTTGGGCTGGGTCGGCTGTGGGATAACTAACTCATCTGCAGGGAGTGGGAGTAATTGTGGGGTCTTTGTGGGCAGTTACAACTGCTTGAGTCATTTCAGAACAGGCCCTTTCTGCTGGTCTCAGACCGCAAGCTCTGCATCTGGGGCGGAGAAGGGTCTGGGTCCTGTGTGGTGTGCACCTTGTGTCCCTGCCGCATTGCAAAGGATGCCGGCCCTCGACCCTGACGTTCCAGGGGCAAATGGGTAAAGTGGTAGTAGTTGCAAATCTCAGCGTTGATGAGAAGAGCATTACTTCCTGGTATCAGCACAGGCGTCTTTTTTTTTAAACAAGTATCTTTTTTTTCTCAGGAAAAGGGGGTAAAAGAGATGAGCCAGTTTGCACTTTGTTGTGGGATATATAGGCAAACAGTAAAACCCGAAGACCCTGTTAATCAAGCACGTGTGTTCACAAGGAGGGACTCCGGTGAGAACACAGCGGGTTTCTTTGTGATAACCAGGCAAAGGAGAAATCTCCATCTCTGCCTCTTGGGATGGGTACTGGACATCACGCATCGTGGCAGGAGCAGAAGGCATTTTAGGAAGTCAGCATAATTTTCAGACTGACACCAAACCAAGCCAGAGGTCAGTGGGAGGAAGGGCGTGGGTAGGCTGAATTTACCCGGGACTTGTTACCAAGTCTCGACGGACCAGTTCAGTGACGGCACGCCTGGCAGGGGAGAGGAGTATTTGTTCAGTTCTCTGAATTGGGACCAGAGGGACTGAGGCATAAGGGAGCACGTTTAAACTGGCCGGACTGCGGGAAAAGTGACAAACCTCCTTAGCAGTGGGGCAGAACTGGAAGAAATGTAACAGCCGAGGGCTGAATGGAGGGCAAAGCACTCTCACCACCTGAGAGTTCTTTGGAGATTAGCAAGTGGAGAGCAGGTGGGAGGGGCCTGGAGTCATTCAGGTGTTGGAACATTGGAAAGCTGGATTGAGTCTGATTAAATGCATCAATCAGCTTGTCTGACAAAAAGGTGCATAGGGGGTAGAGCAGGTGCAGTTGGTCACTTTAAGGAACCTTACAGGTTTTCTTGAAATTATTCTTGGCCAACTTTTATTGAGCATCTGTTATGTGCTAGGCTTCAGATACCACCAGAATCTAGAGTCTTTGTTCATTCTCTACATCGTAGTGTGATTGGCTACAGTAACTTTCTGCAGTCCACTTCGGGAAGGTAAACTGCCTAATTTTGATCCTGGACAGAATGCCTGTCTTGAAGTGCTGCCTTTTCCTAGGGCCTAGGAGTGCCAGAAATCCTCTCACCTGCGCCCTGGCTTCGTGAACGTTTTTTATCCTGGTTGCCCATTCCTCAGTCACTGCGATGACATCTCGTGGAAGCCGCTGCTTCGGTTGGAAGGTGCAGAAAAGCTTCTTGGGTGAGCCCCGTTTCCTGCACCAGAGAGTAGGAGGGGTCAGTGTTTTCATTGATGAGCTTTTCGTCACTTCTGGTGGAAGAAGGACCCTGTGGTAATTAAATCGCAGGTCCTTTTTTCAGCGTTGTTGGGAGATCTGACTGCACTGTTTTCCTCCCTGAGGGACCCGCCCTCTGGGGCGAGGTGCCTGTGCTGAAATGCAGCGTGCGGATTTTCCTGAACTTGACGCTAAGCAGCAGCCATCTGACTGTGCGGACCCGACCCGAGGGCGGTGTTTTGGCACAGCTGTGTTGGTTACAGTTGCTTTTCCCTGAGCCTCACGGCAGATGCTGCAGCCCGTCTGCAGGTACTGGTCAGAGACCAGTTGAAACCAGGGAGTTTCCAAGAACGTTCGTTCGTAACTTGTGGTTACTATGTGTGTTTTTCAGTTGTTCACAACAGTTAAACCACTTCAGGAAAAGAGCTCATTTATTACTAGTGGCAGGCGAACTCGAACTGGCTCTCGCCTTCTCCCCCTTGTTCCCGGTGTCGTTTTCAACACTTTCCACCCCAGGACCCTCTGCTGTCCTGTTTCACACGCCCTTTGGTTGCGTTTCTCCTTCTGCCTTGCTTGTGCCGAGTGTGTCAGAGTGTGCCACGTGTCAGCAGCAGCAGGCAGAGCTCTTGCTGAGTCCTGGGTGTAGCGGTCGAGGTCTGTCTCTCCGATTTCTTTTCTCTGTTAATCCACTTCCCCATTTGTTTTCTGTGCAGTTTTGTTTGTGTTATTTGGGATTCTCATCGCGCGCCTTTCCAGGCCCAAGCCCCTTGCGGGCAGCGAAGCCGTCAGAAGCATTGTGATGTAGGGAAGGGCAGCAGGCGGCTTTCATGCGGGAAAGGGCTGGGAGCGATGGTCTTGCTCATCCCGAGGTTCTCCCTCCCTGGTTTTCTAATGCTGTGTCAGCCAGCAGTTTTAATGTTTTTCTGTTACTTTTAGAAGATAGTCTCTCACCATTCTTATTTCTAAGCACCTCAGCAGACATTTAAAAGTTCAGCATGGACTGAGGTAGCCACTACTATTTAGGTTTTTCCTTACTGGTGTTTATGTGGTTGTGTGGGTTTAAACCCCTTAATTTGCTCATCATCCTGGAATCATGATTGCGGTTTTTCAATCATGAATTTGTTGTCCTCCACCTCCCCCCCAACCCCCCAAAAAAAGAGAAAACTCTAAGGCTGTTACCATTAGTAATGCTTCAGCAAGTACCTGGTGACCACATGTACCTGGTGCTAAGGTTGGGACCAGCACTGGGAGACAGGCTCATTCTTGTTTCCTGTTTCGCGGGCCACACCCCAGCCACGGTTAGGCAGTCATCAAAGGCGGCGCTACCTGAATGCTCGTCTGCCCAGAATGCAGTCACTGTGCAGCACGAGACCCTGCCCGTGCTCGTTCCTCCGGGAATCCGCGGCAGCTGGGAGAGGGTTCGGCTGACTGTATTGCTACACAGACAATCAGACGAGTGAATTACAGTTTTGGGCGGTGTACTAGATGCGTGGACAGGGCGAGAGGTTTCCCTGAGGACACAGGTGCAGGGTGTGGTGGGAGGGTGGGGACCGTGGTGAAGGCTGAGAAAGCAGCTTTCGGGAGGGTCCTCGAGACAAAGTGAGCTTGGCGTCGGAGGGACTGAAGGAATCATAGGGTGGCTGCGGCTGAGAGCAGGGAAAGGGAGGTCCTGAGCTCTAAGGATTGCTTCCATTATTATTTAATAGTTACCAGTGGAAATTTTATGAAAAGGAGGGTAATAGAGCGTTAGTTGTAGCTGACACGGTTAAGTCAAAACCCCTCCTCAGCCTTGGCTGGTGTGGCTCAGTTGCCGCGAACCAAGAGGTCGTTGTCGGTTTGATTCCCAGCCAGGGCGCGTGCCGGGGTTGCTGGTTTGGTCCCTGGGTGGGGCGTGTACGAAGGGGCAGCCGATCGAGGTTTCTCTCTCACACTGATATTTCTCTCCCTCTGTGTCTCCCTCCCTTCCCCTCTCTCTAAAAATAAATAAATGAAATATTAAAAAAAACACACACACAACCCCCTACTCAGCCGGAACAAGGCTAGGCCAGAATAGAAACTGAAATACATCTTAAGTATTGATTAAGGGCTTTATTTTTAGAAATGTGGGGTCTCTGTAGCAGGAATGCCCTGAAGTTGTAGTAAGTAGGAAATGCAGATGACTCAGAGGATGTACAAATTAAAATGTTGGGTCCCCAGGGATGGTTTTCCTGTCCAGCGCACCTTTTACAAGGTCCTCAGGTGTTCAAGGGCTGGCTGGGGGGGCAGGTAGGTGACCCTTTTTGCTGTCTCCGGAAGAGCGTAGAAGTTGGTGCCAAACCTTCCCTCCCCGCCAGCCACTTTGTGTGGTCTCTGGTCCTCCCCCGCAGGCACTCCGTCAGCCTCGCTCCCCAGTGCACGGGCTTTGGGGTTCCTAGTATTAAGGGCAGGGGCCTGGGTGGTGAAAGAAGACGCCCTCTGTCCGTAGGACCACAGGTTAGGTAAAGCACTGGGACTTAACATCCTTTTGCTCTCTAGCTGTGGGGCCCCGGTCCAGTTACCCAGCCCTCTTCATTTACGAAATGAGCGTTTAAATTCTGACGTCCGCAGGATTATTGTATTAAGTGAGGCAACAGATGCAAACATAACAACTCACTAGGCACATGTTAGGTGTTCTGTAGTGTCCTTTTCCTTAACAAGTATAAATTTCTAGGATCATCTGAGAAGGGACTTCAGGACAACTTGGTGTGAATAACTGCCCCACTTTTCCTCTTGTCTGACACCTGGAATGGCAGCACGGGAGATCCCCTCTCTCCCCTAAAGCTTCTAGAGCTTTGATCCCTTTTATTAAAGTGTCACTGGGAAGTGGAGAGAGGAGGCGGAGCCTGAGACCTGGTGTCTTTGACATCCGTACCAGTCAGTGCGAGCAGAGGCTCTGGAAGCCGGTTGGGAGAGAGGCGGGTATTCAACACTAGTCCCTTGTGTTAACGCCTGCCACTTGTGGAAGGGGCGGTACTGCCTCCTGCTCCTTCTGTAGGACCGACAGCCTGGTAACGAGCCTGGGACCTGCCGCGTACCTCGACCGGTAAAGGTGTGCGCTCTCTTTACACTGAGCACCTGCGAGGTCTGTTCGGAAATAGTCCAGCCATTGTTAACATCATGAATGGTTTGCGTGACATCGATGTGACCTTGCAGCCAAGGGGACTGGACTGGAATGGCATGCATGAACAATGACGACTTCACTGTACTAGTCAGTGGGGGCAGTGGGCACCACTGAGTGAGCGTGTGTACTGTGTGGCTGTCACATTCAAAATGACTGAGTGAGCAGAGCAGTGAGTCTGCACCATATTTTGCGTTAAGCTTGAACATCCCTCCCGGGAACTATTGGGATAGTTCCCAGAAGGCCGCAGCTGTGGGCAGCTGGTGATTGGCAGCTTCATCATGACAACGTGCCCGCTCACGCATCACGTCTCATGCAGAGTTTTTTGGTGAAACAACAAATCATCCAGGTGACTCTGCCCCGCTAACAGCCCAGCTTTGGCACCCTGAAACATCTGGCTTTTCCTGAAACTGAAATCACCTTTGAAAGAGGAGATTTCAGACCATTGATGAGATTCAGGAAAATACGACAGGACAGCTGATAGTGACTGGGAGGACTGTGTGAGCTCCCAAGGTGCCTACTTTGAAGGGGACTGAGGTGTCACTGTCCTATGTGCAGTGTTTTCTTGTTTCTTCAGTAAATGTATCTGTTTTTCATATTACACGGCTGGATACCTTCTGGACAGACCTCGTACTCTGTCTCAGCCTGTAAAGCGTACGTATGCCCCTTCCAGTTCTACAGAAGCTCAGAGAGGCAGACTTATCAAGCTCATTCAGTTATTCTGGTTAGAGCCAGGATTTAAGTTCAGGTCTGACTGAGTCTAAAACCAGAGTAAAACATTTATGTGGGAACTTTTTTTTTTTACTGTTCTGTTTTTTAAAAGCTTCGCTCTAAAATGAAATTCTTATCTAGGAAATATGCATATCCATTACGCACACCCAAAGAACTGCCTTGGAAGTTTCCGAGCCTTCGGGAACGTTTTCCTCTGCTGTGTCCCAGCCTTGTGAAACGTCCCTTGTTGATGTCCAGCCTGTCTGCCACTTCAGCGGGGCCGTGGATCGGATCTGGGCCTTGGGTTCCAAAGTTCCACCTCAGGCTCGTCTCCTCTGTGACTAGGTGTCGTGCATTCTTTATTCTCGAATAAACAGCTCCGAAATAGTCTCAGTATCTCGGAGAACCCGCTCCATCACCCCACCCCCAGCAGGGGAGGCCAGCCTGTCATGCAGTTTACTCTGCAGGTTGCTCACTCACAAATGCGATGTTTGTCCTGCTTGATGCTCATTGTGTTGTCACCGGTGCCATGACCCTTCGGGGGTGGGGGGGGGGCACTCAGGCTGGCTCACTGGAAAATCCCCAGCACTAATTCTGAGATTCTGGTTTGAAGTCAGCCGTTTCAAGGGAGTTTGAGTTTCTTTTCAGACTGACTTATTTTTAAAAGTAAGCAGCCTTCCAACTTGAGAGATGATTGTAGAATTCAGGTGGGTTCTCAGAATAAGGGTGGTTCTTTACGGTGTGGGTGGAGTGACCAGCTGGCCAGAGCCCCTGCCCAGCCCAGGCCCTGGCGGGTGGGGACCTCCTCACGCTCTGGGTGGACAGAGAGACGGGCGTCGGGCTTCCCAGCCGGTGTCACTACGGAACGTCTGTCTAGGTTGGTGCCGGGTGAGAATCGTAACTTGCAATTTCATGGTGACATTTTAGTGTGCTGTTTGTGGAGCATTTAACTGAAGCTTAGGCCCTTCGTGTATGTTCCTGCTCGTCCCTACAATTACCTCCCGGCAGGGGAGGCATTGTCTTTCTCGTGCACGTGAGGAAACAGACTTAAAAAGCCTAAGTCACCTGCCCAAGCTTAGCTACCCTTTGTTTTTGATGAAGGACCTTTTCATAGTCACTTTATGTCACTGTAAATCCTGAGGCAGTGCTCTGGGCCCTAAGCAGGGACAACTAGTGCCCGCTGCATCGGCTGTATTGGGAAAACGCGGAATGTCCCTTTGCCTCTGTCGGTTCATCTGCGACGTATCTGTGTGTCTGCTGTGGGAGCCGCAGTGTGCGTGGTGCGGGTGAAAACCTCAGGGCAGATGGGGTTCCTGCCCTCGGGGGGGCCAGAATTGTCGTGAGGGTCACAAGGAATGACACCAGGTGGTACCCAGCTCAGCGCCTGGCAGACAGATAAGCGTTCTTCCAATGAATGGCTGCTTTCTTCTCTCCTTGTTCAGATGTGTCAGGACTCCCAGTTGTTTCAGAGAGGCGTGGCTAAGCCACGCTGGTAGGTTTCCACGGCATTTCTTTTCAAAGCCGCTGCAGTCGCACTGTAATCGCTCTTTAAGGATAAAATACAAGACGAAGCAAAGCCCGTTCTGTGTTAATGATCCATTGTGTGGGATACTCCTCTTTATGCTCTTACTGCGCAGATGCTTCTAATAATTCCAGGAATACAGTAGTGAGCGTCTCGCTGTCCTGGGGATGATTCTGTAAGGCTGGCCATTGAGCCATTTTCTGATGTGCCATGTCAGAAAGGTACTTTTTCGAGGACTGGAGGCATTTTCATTGGGTATTTTGAGAGGATTTTTACACAGTGGGTTCACCATCAGTGTGTGAATTCCGAGATGCTGCTGTCTCCGCACCGCGCGGAGCCTGCCCTTGCAGAGGTCCCTCGGCACACAGGCCAGGCAGTCCAACTCACAGCTGGTTGGATGGGGAACCTTGGGGACTTGGTGTTATTGCTGTCAATTCTGGGGCTCGGCAAGGCGGTTTTGGAGTGGCCATGCACACCAGCCCTCGTTTTACTAGGACGCCGACATTCCGACCCCTGTGCGCCACGGGTCAGACTCCCCTCCTCCGAGGGAAAGCCCCCGACAAGCACGGGTCCACTTACAGTCGTTTGTCGTGGTCAGGAGAACAAGGGAAGCAGTCACGTTACCTCCCCTCTTGCCTCCGACTCTGGCCGCACTCGCCCTGCCTGGCGCAGGTCCCTCAGCTCACCTTGCCCTTAACACCGTCGCTTTCCTGCCCAGCAGCGCGCAGTCTCCCAGGAAACACCAGCGAACTTACCAAGCTGATGAAATCCTCGTCGTGCAGGATTCTTCCACGGGGAGCAGCGAGCTCTTCTGCTCACCCAGCCCTGCCTCTCTCCTCCTCCTTCCCTGGAGGCAGAGCGAGAGAGGAGGCCCGGGGGGCCGTGTTCAAACACACTCAGGGACCGAAGGAGAGCAGAGACTGAGTCCGAGGGTCAAGTCTCCCAAGTCCCTCTTTTCTGAAGAGGCGAGGGGAATCGAGAAGGAATTTCAGCCGCTCCGAGAAGATTCAATAATGTCTTTCCAAGATCAGAAGGAAATGTGCGGATCAGAGAGGGTAGTTTTTCAAAGTCGTCAACATGGGGGGAGTTCTTCGTGCCTCACTACTGGTTCCGCTGCCATTCCTGTAGGTGACGTATCAGATGCCGGGTCCGTGAGTCTGCTTCAGGGAAAATGCTCCCGAGAGAAGTGGGAGTTGGTGTGGCAGTGTTGGAGTGACAAACTCGTGCCTTCCGCTCCCTGAGAAACCCCAGACACAGTGATTATTTGGGCCCAGGGCTTTCCAGTTTGGCCAGAGCGTACTTTTAACTGACCACATTAGGAAAGGCTTCTCTTTGGCATTTAAATATGCTTGAAGAGTCTGTTGTGGTTACTGTGCAGAGTGAGCAGGTGAGAGGGATTTCAGCAGCGGGCATATTTCCACCCGGCCCTTTCCAGAGTGGCCCCTTCCCCGCACACACGCGTCCCCAGGATGAGAGTATCCTGCCCCCAAGCACGGGGCCCACGGAACAGCAGAGTGGCACACCCCAAGTCTTCGCCCAGAGCCCAGTCCTGGCTGGAACAGCCAGCTCCTGGAAGGGACGGGCCCAGGGCTCTTCCTTCAGAGCTCTCCGGAGGGGCAGGCTCCACGAGAAACAAAGACGAGAGACCGGAAGCAGTACCTCGGAGGACACGTCGTCTCGACCCCCCAGTTTCGTGTCGGGATGGCCTGCAGCGCCTCACTGGGCCACAGTCCCCTGGGCGCAAGGACCTCCTCAGGTCCGCTTCTGGTCTCCCTGGTGCCCCGCGCATGGCCAGTGCTTTCTGAGTGCGCTTTGAGCACAGGAATTGAAACGGCACACAGCCGGCCAGTGTTCCAGGACCTTCCTGCCGTTGGTGCCTCACCAGGAGGGTCTCCCCGCTGGGCAAAGGCCTTACCTCTTAGGAAACAATCACACGTGTAGAGAAGTTTGTTCTTTTCTTGTGGTTAGACGCCTCCCCCTTTCTTTGTATTTCATCCTTTCACGTTTCTCTGCAGATGCTGTGAGCTTTTCCGAGGTTGTGTCTGTCTTCACCTCCGTCCCACCGTCTGGCGAGAGGGCCGGCCTTTCTGCCGCCCTGAGGTGGTCTGCCCAGACTCGCTCTGACCGCTGGGCCACTCTGCGTCCTGCTCCTGGCCCTCGCTCCGTTATTTATTGCTAGCTTCCTTCCTCTGTAATCTCTTGGTCTTTGGGGCTCTCCCCTGCAGTCTTTACATATGCCTACATCCTCCAGTTTCAGCCGCCTGGATCCTCTTCGGCTCCTGCCTTCTCTCCCCCATTCACATTCAAGTTTCTTCAAAGAATACTTTAGCCTTAGAGTCTTGGCAAATCCTCACTTTTTATTCACTTTCCAACTTGTGGTTATTTTCCTAAACTGCTCAAGAACATACCCACATTTTCCTAAAACTAAATGCATGGGGCATTTTCCATTTTTTATTCTGTTCTCTTTGGGTCACGTGACAGTGTGGATAATTTCCTGAAACTCCTAACACTCTGTCGGCTTCCCACCTCTGAGCATCTTTCCTTACGTTCTGCTTGTTCACGTTCCTCTGCTTGCCCTTTTTAGATCAGTCTTCTGAGGGTTCTCCCGGACCCGCCTCTCTGTCTTCTGCCCCGCTCTGCATTTACCTACTTGCAGAAGGCTGAGCAGATTCCCGAGCCTTCATCTTCAGCTGAGACCAGACCCCTGTGTGCCGTGTGCACAGTCAGCACCTCCCACAGGCGCAGCACTCAGCTCGGCATCTTCACCAGGGCCCGCCTTCACACAGACACACGCCTCCTCCTGGGGGCGTCATCCCGCTCACTGGTTCCACGGTCTGTTCTGTCGTGGACGTCAGAGACCCCGGGGTTTATCCAAGACTCTTTTCTTCCTCCTTCCCTCCCACCTCTTCAGTTCATCGACACAGACCGCTAATTCTGGCAGAGACCTCGGGACAGACCCAGAAAGCCAAATGGTAATTGTGGTGAAATGCCTAGTTTTGCTTTTCGCCTGTGCGTTCGCAGAGAAGCTGCACTCAGGGTATTGGTACTATGCCAGTAGCAACAGCTCGTGTTTATTCGGTGCCTCACAGCCAGGGAAGGTGAGAGGAGGAAGGTGAAGTGCGGAAAGGTTACGACGTGGTAGACGTGGGTAACATAACCCGTAAGTAGTAAAACAGGGCCTGGGAGCTGTTTTACCCAGACCCTGTGGCCGTTGTATTATTACACGCAGTTCCAGATGCTCGTGTCGGCAGATGCTTTCAAGACCTGCAGAACCGTGCCTTCGGCGGGCTGTGCTCCACTGTTGTCACCTTTCTCTCACCAAGAGACCAAGAGAAAACTCGTTTAACCGACTGCTCTTCCCTTGGTCATTGCATGTGAACTGCTGATTGCAAGCAAGGCAGATTATACCCCTGTCTTCTGGAAACTGAGAGTCTTCAGTTAAGAAATAGAGAGCAATTTTTTAAAAGATTTTATTTATTTTTAGAGAGAGGAGAAGTGAAGGAGAAAGAGAGGGAGAGAAATATTGCCGTGGGGGCGATACATCGATCAGTTGCCCCTCACACGCCGCCAACCTGGGACCTGGCCCACAGCCCAGGCGTGTGCCCTGACTGGGAATCGAACTGGCGACCTTTCAGTTTGCAGGCTGGCTCTTAATCCTCTGAGCCATACCAGCCAGGGCAAGAAATGTTTTTGTGCAGGAAATGGAACAGGTGTGTGCTTAGTTAAGATTTAAACATTGTGTGTGCGTGCATTCATTAGTCCTTATTGCGCCACCTACCTGCTGGGTACTGAATGACTGTCCTGGTCCCTGTTCTCCAGGCACGTGGGTGGGGCGGGGGGAGGGGAAGGGCAGGTGTTAACCGGACCTGCCTACGGAAGCGAATGGGTTGTATCCCAGGTGCACAGGAGGCAGTGCCGGGGAAGCTAAAAAGGCCCTGGAGTATTCAGAGCCCTAGGTTATACCGTTGTGAGCCAGAAAGTTCTTCTCTCTGCTAGGCCTTTTTTTTTTTTCCTTTTATAAAATAGTCAAGGTTGAAACTGTTGGCTTCTTAGTTTCTTCAAGCTTATCACGTCTTTGAACTGTGATTTAACAAAGGCACTTTGAACAAGTTAGGAGGCAGAGAAGAAAGTATTCTTCTTTTGTGTGACCTGATTATTGAGTAATAAACACTAAGTGTTCCATTTATTATCTCTGTAAACAGCAAGTTCGGGCTCAAAATGTCCACATTGACTGCCTTGGTGTACTGAAAAAGCACACTGTTACGTCATCACAGCAGTGTTGGGCATTTTAGTGGGCTGTCTTGCAATCTTTAGGTTATTCTCACACTTGAAAGATTAGCTCCTCTTTGTTTTGTGATTTTAAAAAGTCAGCTCTGGCTGGTGTAGCTCAGTGGATTAAGCATTGGCTGCAAACCAAAGGGTCCTTGGTTCGATTCCCAGTCGGGGCACATGCCTGGGATGTGGGCCAGGTCCCCAGTAGGTGGCATGCAAGAGGCAACCACACATTGGGGTTTCTCTCCTTCCCTTCCCTCTCTCTAAAAATAAATAAATAAAATCTTCAAAATAAAAATAAAAAGTCATCAGTCCCCTTGTCCCGGGCACTTGTATTTGGTGTGTAAAACAGGAATAATGATCTCAAACTTTCTAATAAACTCACAGAGGCACTGATTCAGCAAGGAAGCTGGATTTTATTTGTTGGACATTTGCTTTGTGCATGACACTGCTGGGTGAGTGTGAAGTGGGCTCGGGGATTCTGAGGGTCAGTGGTGGGAAACAATGGGTGAGCGTGTCGGCGCGGCCAGCTGTCAGAGGCGCTGTGGTGGGAGTTCACGGAGGGCTGCCGGTACAAACGTAGGGGCAGCTGGCTCTGTTGGCTGGTGGGTGGGAAACCGGGCTGGGGCCTGGCCAGCAGCATGGTTTAGGGAAAAGAGCGTCAGGTGTAGACTCAGAAGACCTGAGTTTGCCAAATCTCAGTTTTTCATACTGTATAAGCTGTGTGACCTGGACTTCTTTTAGCCGGGATTGCCTCACCTGTGTGCAGGAAATAATAATACTGCTTTGCGCGGTCGGTGTGCATGTGGGATGACGCGGTGTGTACGTGCATGATCCAGTTCCGTGTCTGAGCGGTAGGGACCGGGTCATGTTCCTGAATGAAGTGGAGGTTGGGCCACTTGCGAAAGAAAGGTTGTATTTGAAGTTAGACCTCAGATCGAACCCAGACAGGGATCAGCAGCCTCTCAAAGGCAGTGCGCCCACTCAGCAGCCCGGGGTGTCCTGGCAGAGGCGTGCCTGCAGCCGCCTCCTGCGTGCAGAGGCAGCCGTGGTGGTGGAGGATGTGGCAGGAAAGCTGCGGCCCCAAAAGTCCCCACCTCGAAGTCCCCAACCAGATGTGGGCAGTGGGAGGGGTTTGCACGTCCCCGCGCACCTGTGCCCTCAGGAGTGGGCGCACAGTAGAGGTATGTCTTCACTCTGACCCTTTTCCTCTCCTTCCTTTCACCAGATTTTACCATGTGGGCAACCTGCTGCAACTGGTTCTGCCTGGACGGACAGCCTGAGGAGGCCCCGCCACCCCAGGCGTCCCGGGCACAGGCCTACTCCAACCCGGGGTACAGCTCCTTCCCTTCTCCAACAGGCGCAGAGCCGAGCTGCAAGGCCTGTGGGGCCCACTTCGCAAACATGGCCAGGAAGGTAAGTGTTGCAAGCTCAGGCCCTCGGGCCCCCACTCGCCTTCCTGTTCTGCCCCCTGCCTTGCCTCTACTTCAGCAACGCCTGTAACCCGAGCCGTGCCTTTCCCGGCAGCAGTAAAGACCGACCAAGCGAAGTCAGGGCATCATGGCACAGGTTTGGGGCCGGCTAGGCCTCAGTTTAGACACCAGCTTTGCCACTCGCTGGCCGTGGGACGGAGCTTTCCTGACATTGGCCTTCCCGTTTATGAAGTGGGGCGTGATAGTCGGGCCGTTCCACGGCGCGGTGAGACTGTAAAAGGAGGCAAGCTGCAGGGGGCCAGGGCGGTGCCCGAGGTGCGGTGCAGGCGCCCTGTGTCACTGACTGCGCCCGCTGCGGCCAGGAGGCCCGACTACGGATTGATTACTGTGTTAATTTGTTGACAGCGGCGTCAAGGACGCCTCAGGTCCGTCAGGACCCTAGCACCGCAGACCGGAGCTCACACACTGGGGGGCTGTGCGTCCCAGATTAGCAGGCAGGAAGGCAGCTTGCTGGTGGGGTGCTGCTGGAGGGTGGGGGCCCCTCTGTCAGCTCCCAGGGGCAGGGAGCTCTCCGGCCCAGCACCCGCACCGCGACCCAGAGAGGAACTCCTGCATCCTGCGCTCCTCTGGAGGATGAGCAGTCCGCGGCCCAGCCTGCAGCATTAGAGTGGTGATGGTGGGAAATGTGGGAGGGGAATCATTTTTACACCATCTGCTATATGCCAGGGACTGTTGTAAGCCATTTAGATTTGTTTCATTTCATCCTCACAATAACCCTGTGATGCAGGTTTCGGAGTTCCTGCACTCCCATTTTGTAGGAAACTAAGGCTTGAGTTTAATTGTTGAAACTGTATGCGCCAAGTTCCTGACAAATAGCATGAGAGATGTTGAAATACTTGCTCTGTCTCCTGTCCTCAGGTAGCCCCTCAGGGGCACAGGGTTATCAGACGGCAGAGCCGGGATTCAAACCCAGCCTCTGCCTGGTTCAGACCTCTGCCTCTCAAGCCCTCTCCTGCAGGACGTTCCCCACGTCAGAGTTTCTGCAGCTCGAAGTGTCGGCCACCCACCCTTTTCACCTGTCAGGGGACGGACGGGCACTGTGCCCCGTGGGCTGTGTTTTGCTTGCATTCACCGCCGTGCAGCGGAGGTGGGCGCGTGGCAGAGCTCGGGTGGGATTTGCTTGGCCGCCTCAGGCACTGGGAGGACTCAGCCAGAGAGGCTGCTGCAGGTGGGCAGGTGGGCGGGGGTGGCTGCTCGGAGGGCAGAGGTGCCCCTGCTTTCACAGGGAGACTGAAAAGTTCAGTTCGTAGTCAATAGATCGAGACCAGCGTGGAGAACAGAAGGAATTCGGTGCCACCCGCCTCGGCCTTCTCAGTGATGGAGACGGCGGAGGGGAGTGAGGGTCCGAGACGAAATGGGGGGAGGGCTCCTGGGAACTTGGCACATGCCTGGCTCTGAGCTTGGCTTTTCAAATGCCTTATCTTCGTTCAGCCCTTTCAACAGCCTGTGAAGTCTGTACTATATTCGTTCCCATTTTACAGATGAGGAAATTGTTCCCTTTATCTAAGGTAGTCGTTTCGAGGACTCCTCAGGCACGTGAGGGCTCCGCTGGGTGGCCAGAGGACTTGCCGTCTGCACAGTTAGACAGAAATGTTAGGAACGGCAGCTGGGAGAGGCGGCGAAGTCATTGGCCAGAAGGAGCAGCAGCGTGGACAAGGGGCACCTTGTTTAAACGGGCAGTGTGAGTCTGTGATGGGCTTATTTGAACCTTATTTTTTTAATCTTGTGTGTGTGTGTAACTGGTTGTTACTGAAGAATTAACAGATTATTACAGTTACGTAGGTATATGGCTCCCCGAGTCAGGTTGTTCAAAAAAGTTCATGACAACCGTAGGGACCCCCTTTCTCATTTTGCTCCCGTCAGAGGCAACTGCGTTCAGTCCCTTTGGGCGGTAGTTGCCTCCACGTCACCGATGGAGACAGACACACAGCTGACCCCCCTGCACAGCCATAAGTCCACGGGCAGCTGCTGACGCCCCCAGAACTTACCCAGTTTCTCAGCGTCCGCAGGTGATTGTGGACCACCCCCCGCCCCTCCGCTGGCTTTAAAAGATGTCAGTCACACCCTGCGGAGCGGAGATGGAGAAGGAGCGGGGAGGACAGGGCTGGTGAGGCCCTGCGTGTTGGCCAGGCGCGGGGCCTGGCGCGTGAAGCGTGTTGGGAACTCGGGGACACAGGCGGACCTAGTGAGTTCTTGACATTCCTCAAGAGCCCATTTCTCCTCGGAGGAGAGCGGGAACGAGCGAGGAGAGGACGTGAGTAGGACGTGTTTCCTGCCCTCTGCCAGCGTCCTGTCTTACAGGGGAGGGCAGGCTGTTTCTGCCTCGAGCCATCCGTGTGGGTGGCGCCTGCCTGCGGTTCAGCAGCAGCCCTGACCGTTGTGTAGGGGTTTGGCGTTGGCCTCCTGAGCTGGAGCAGCTGGAGGAGGCGGCGGCGGCGGAGTTTGTGTTTGGAGGCATGGAAGAGGTAATTCCTGTCTCGGAGCGGAAAGACGGGGTCGGTTCCCAGGTACTGGCGAAAGCTCAGGGATGAGACAGAGGGGACAGAGGATACCGGCTTGTGCTAAGGTTTGAGGACCTGGTCTCGTGTGATGCTTCCAGCAGCCCTCACGCCGACCGACCGAGCGCCTGACTTTGCGGGTGAGGAGCCTGAGGCTCTGGGGGGCTGTCCGTTGGGCACGAGTTCCCTCAGCTGGGGTGCGGCCGGCCGGGGCTTGCTGTGCATAACGTGCACCCACGTTTTTGTGCGCACTGTACACTCGGTTTTTATACCCATCATCACACCCGTGGTGCCAGGGTCATTATACCCACGTACAACATGCATCCTTAGTTGTCCCTCAAAAATTTGGGCAAAAAAGTGCACATTATATGTGGTAGAATAGGGTAATCCTGACGGTGTCACTCCTCTGGCTGCCCCTGTCCCCTGTGGGGGGGCGGGGCACTGCAGGAAGGAATGCCTAGAGCATGGAGGGTGAGGAAGAGGGTGAGGAAGTGGGCCTCACCTGCTCAGGGGAGTGTGGGTGGGGAGGGGCTGGGGGCAGAAGGGCAGGTGAGGAGAGGGGAGCAGCCCGCCTGCCTGAGCTGCCACTGCCAGCTGTTCTGATGCCGGACGCGTGTGCGCTCCTGGCGTTTGTGCAGGCGGCCGGCCCGCCGACTCGTCGTTCATGCCGCCTCGTTGCTCAGCCGGTTTGCACCCATTGCTAGTCTGTGCGCGCAGGGCTCCTCTGCTCATTCTGCCCACGTTTGCTGGCTGCCGACAGCGGTTCTCCTCTCCCTTTGTTCTCTCCTGCCTCTGCAGACTGGGGCCTAGCCTCGGGCCCTGCCTTTCTCCTTGAGATGCGGTTCAGGTGCAGGCTGACTGCGCAGCCCCTGCCAGGGGACAGGGGGCCTGGAAGCTGGGGTGCCGTCTTTGCATTCCGATCTTGCACCCAGTAAACCACACGCGCTGGAAGGAAGAGCAGGGCATTGTTGAGCTCTGGCTGATGCAACGATGCAGAGCTTTTTAATTGTGTCAGCCGAGGCCTTGTCAGTCTGCACTGGCTAAGTGACGGTCCCTGTCGGGGCCTGCAGCGCTATGACGCTGGTGCCTCCTCGTGTCACTAGCAGTCCCCCAAACAATTTTATTTTCTGACAGAAAGGCTTCAGGTGTGAATGAGCCCCCAAACACCCGTTTCCTACCTGAGTGGGGTGAGTGGTAGTCGGTCCCAGGACCGTGGCGGTGTAGTGCAGTTGTGGGCGCTTGGAAGGCAGTCCCCGAGCGTTTCACTGTCTGGGTGCAGCTGTGCAGAGGGAGGGGCTGGGTGTGTGTCCTCTGAGGTGCCTTCTGAGTGCTCGGATTCGGGGTCGGGTGGGGGCACTGTGCCCATGCCCCTTGACTGTGAGTGAGTGACACCTAAATGGAACCAGGTACAACCAGCACAGCGACGCAGACCTGTGTTCTGCCCTGCACCAGGGTCCGCGATTTTACTGCGAGAATCCAGGTCTCGCCGGCATTCTCCTTGGCTTGAATAGCTTCTGTGCTTAGAAACAAGGGAGCAAAAATATTTAGGCTAATACCTAAGTCACCATAGGATGAAAAGTTTTCTGTCTCTTTAAACGGTTAGTGAGCACGCCCTCCAGGGTCATGCCAGTGTGTCCCCAGGTGTCACCTCTCTTGTAGGAGCATGACCTGCTCTGGCTGCAGCAGGCGCAGCCAGACGTCACTGTGCTCGCTCAGCCGGTGCAGCAGGAGGCTGAGGACTGCCTCCTGGGAGTTGAGCAAGACGTCGCGTGTTGTGCCCTGACCGGTGTGGCTCAGTGGGTAGGGCGGCGGTGGCTGCCAGTTCAATCCAGGCCAGGGCACATGGGGGGGTGTGGGCCAGGTGTCCCCGGTTGGGGGCGTGCAAGAGGCAGCCAATAGAAGCTTCTCTCTCACATCGATGTTTCTCTCCCTCTCTTTCTCCCTCCCTTCCCCTCTCTCTAGAAATAAATAAATAAAAACCTGTGAAAGACAAAAGGCATCACGTGCTGTGTTGTCTGCAGAAGTGGGCGTAGCTGGGGCCTGGTGGTGCCAGCCCCTCTGCGACACTCTCATGCTTCCACAAACGGGAGCTCCCAGCACCGTGTGTGGGGGCCTGCTGCAGCTCTCTGCGTGCTCTCCTTGGGTGTGCTCTTCCGCGGCACCCAATCCCCAGCCCTCCCAGTGGGCCTTCCTGGGGTCGGGGCGGGGGGCGGGCACCAGCCTCTGGACGGGGCACTGGCTTGGGTGTTTGGGGATGGGGAGCCAGGCCCTTGGCTCAGGACAGCAGTCAGCTTGCTTGGGACCGAGTCGGGCAGCGTGGCCCGGTGGAGGGAGCACGACTGTGGGCGTGGAACTGCGCAGACAGGCCCCGAGGGTGGGTCCTAGCTCTGCTGCTCACGGCCTGCCCTGGAGCATGGTGCTCAGGACTCCAGGCCTCGCAGCTCTGTCTGTGAGGCCGGGAGGCACCTGAGCACCTGTGTTTCGGGTTGCTTCGAGAATCAAATGACAAGCTAGGCCCTGGGTGGTGTGGCTCAGTGGGCCTGTCACTGGCCTGCAAATCGAAAGGTCGCTGGTTCAACTCCCAGTCAGGGCACATGCCTGGGTGGTGGGCCGGGAGAGGCAGTCGGTCCATGTTTCTCTTGTACATTGATGTTTCTTTCTCTCTCTTTCTCCCTCCCTTCTCTCTCTAAAAATAATAAAATCTTAAAAAGAAAATGACAAGCTAGGTATCTCCTAGCCCACAGTGGCCCTCGTAAATTTAGTTAATACTAGCAGCCGCCGCCACCACAGCCTTTGTCCGTTTGCCTTCCTAGCCAGCAGCGCAGGGCGGAGCCCCAGCCCCGGCCTGGAGTCCTGCCTCTCTCACTCGCTCGCGTTTGCCCGCAACGGGGACCAGAACAGTGGCACTCGCCGTGGGGGGATCCCTGTGTCAGACGTGCCGAATGCACCGTCTCTTACCTTCAGACAGCCCTGTGAGGGTGGATACTGTCCTCAGCCCCATTTCACAGATGAGGAGACCGGAGGCTGGGGTACACCCCGAGGTGACACCACAAGAAATGGAGGAGGGAGACTGTAAAAACGGGGGGACTTTTCATTCTAAACCTGGTAGTCTTAGTTCATGGCCCCCATTTCTCTGTCGGTGAAAGAAACACAGCCTCCCGTGGGATGAGAAATGTCGTGTCCGTGCAGGGGCCCCCAGAGGGCCTGCCCCTCCGAGGGGGCGCGCATCCCCCGGCCGAGGAGGGGGTGGTCGGAGAGCCCGCCCCCGCGCGTTCTCGCGGTCTCACGTGGTTTCCTCTGCCTCTCGCTCCGAGCAGCAGACCTGCCTGGACTGCAAGAAGAACTTCTGCGCCGCCTGCTCGAGCCCGGCGGGGAGCGGGCCCCGCCTCTGCCTGCTCTGCCAGCGGTTCCAAGCAGCAGCCTTCCGGCGGGAGGAGCTCATGAAGATGAAGGTGAAGGACCTGAGGGACTACCTCAGCCTCCACGACGTCTCCACGGAAACGTGCCGGGAGAAGGAGGAGCTCGTGTTCCTGGTGCTCGGCCGGCAGCCCGCGGCCCCGCGGGAGGGCAGGACTCGCGCCCCCGGCTTCCCCCCGGACTTCCCCGAGCAGCAGGCCTTCCTGAGCCAGCAGCCCCGCGCCAGCACCATGCCGCCTACCTCACCCGGCCTCCCTTCCCCGCCCGCGCAGGCTGCGTCTGCGCCTGGCGCCCCGGCTCAGGAAAACCAGCAGGTACGGCCCTGGTGCAGTGTCCGCAGGTGGAGGGCTCCTCCCGTGCCTGCGCTGTGGGCGTGGTTGTGGGCGTGGTTTGCGAGCGTCGGAGTCTTACGTTTGCGCGCAAGCGATTATTTCCCCGACGTCACCCTCAGGTTTGGGCATTTTTCAGAGATGACAACGCACGGTGCCAGGGTTCTTTTGTGCTTTTTTAAATCCTCCCCTCAGGATGTGTTTATTGGTTTTAGAGAGAGAGGAATGGGGAGGCGGGCCGGGGGAGAGGGAGACATCCGTGAGAGAGCAGCAGGGATCGGTTGCCTCCTGTGTATGTGCCCGACTGGGGTTTGAACCCACAGCCTTTTCTCCGGTGCAGGGGACAATGCTCTGGTAGCTGGGCCGCCCGGCCAGGGCTCCGTTTGTGTTTGATACATACGTATCCCGGTCAGGCGTTTAAAATTTAGTTTCGTTGTTCCAGAAATATATTTTTAAAAGATTTTATTTATTTCTGGAGGGAGGGGAAGGGAGGGAGAAAGAAAGAGAAACATCGGTGGGTTGTCTCTCACAAGTGGCCTGACCTGAACTGAATCTGCAACCCAGGCTTGTGCCCTGACCGGGAATCAAACCAGCGACCTTCTGCGCTGCTGGATGATGCCCAGCCAACCGAGTCACACCAGGCAGGGCCCAGAAACACTTAGAGAAGACTCAGCTAACTCTCCAAATCTGGTTCTGTTCACATTGCCCTCCTACTCGCTCACCTTGGCTGTGGTCTGTCTCAGCTGGGTGGGGAATGCGGTTCCCCAGTAACCACCCCCAGGCACGTGGGGCGAAAAGCAGCGTGCAGCGGGGAGGGCGAGAGGGATGACACTGCTCCCCCGGCCAGCTCCCGGGCAGGGCAGTGGTTGGCCCGGCACTGCACAGTATGCTGCCTGTCGCTGTCCCAGTGGGGCCTGGAGGGGTCAGCCGCGAGCAGCGCACCGACCGAACTGTGCACCAGGCACGGAAGGGCCCAGTGGGAGAGCCACAGCCTCGCCCTCAGAAAGCCTGGGAGGGCAGGTAGACCCGCAGACCACCTAAGGGATGGGGCTGGGGCTGGGGGGCGTAAGCACTGCGTGAGGGGCAACAGTGTCCTGCAGGTGTGCTTACGGAAGCGCCTCAGTGGGGGCTGAGGACCCAGAGGGTCCACCCAGGTTCCACATTCACTTTGTGGAACCGGGTCACCCCGGGTGAACTGTGAGCCTTCACCGATGAAGCGAGGTTCGGGAGCCCAGGCCACTTTCGTACTTGCCAGGATGTGGGGAGGGTGGCAGGTGTGACGTCAGGTCCGAAGAGCTCCTAGCCGCCTGGGGCTGGCGCAGTGCTCACGCTGGCGGTGCCCACGGACGCGGACGGTTGCTGCCCCTTGTCAGTGTCACCTCCTTTGCCAGGACCGGGCCCCCGATTGGCTCTGCCGGGCCCCAGGGCCTCAGGCCGGTGTGGCAGCCTGCTTCACCCGCAGGAAATGCATGTCCTCTGTGCGGGCTCCAGCACGCCTTCGCCCCCCCACCCCCCAGGAGTGCAGCCCTTCCCTGAGCTCCGCCTCTGTCTGCCAGACAGGCTATTCCTCCTGCCGGGACCTCCTCCCTCTGCTTGGTGGGGCGCTCTGCTCTGTTGGTGGGGACCTAGGAGGCTAACTGGAGGAAGTTGCTTTTCCCTGAAGAACCTCCAGGTGGGTTTCAATGAAAGGAGCAGGTTTCAAGCTTCCTGTCACGAACCGGAAGTGTTCAGACCGCACCTGCAGGTCACAGCCTGCACTAGATCTGGTTGGGTCCGTCTCTGATCACTGATGCTCTCAGAGGGCCTTCAGGTCACTGGCATTGCTTGTTCTCGTGAGATCTCCGTTCTGCAGGCCAGAGAAACAGACATGGGGGAAGTTAATTCAGTGACTCGTGCAAGGCCCCCGAGTGAGCCGCCCCCAGAACGTAAGTCTTCTCGCAGGGCCGGCTCTGCCAGGCTCTTGCCTTTACCTCCGGTGCCCTGGCTGCCAGGGTAGGGGGTGTGTGCAGAATATGCAAAACTGTGGGCAGATTCTAGTTGTAGAATCTGGTTTAGCCAGTGGGCGAAGGCAGCATGCTGTGTAGCGTGAGGTCCAGTTTCTAAGGGAAAAAGGACATACAGAAGCCGTCTTCTGGGAGCGTGTTAGGCTCTGCAAGGTCTCTGAGATTCCCAGTCTGCACCACACCTGCGTAAGGCTAAGGGGAAACTGGGGGTGTTTCAAAAGACGTTATTTCGGGTGCCTCCCGGTACCTGTTGGGCCGTACGTGTGACCTTGGCCTCCCTTGGCGTTTCTGGGGTGTGGCCATGTCTGCGTTTCATTCGCACTGTGGTCGCTTGCCTTTCCTCAGCGAGCTCCATGTGCGCACCCTAATCTGGGAGGCAGGGCCAGTGGGCGACTGGTTTCCTAGGCTGTCCCTTCACTGGTGCTTCCAGATCCTCCTGGCAAGGCCTGTGAACTCAGCTAGCTCCCTGCTCCGGGCTCACAGGAGGCCCTTGGCCTTGAAGGAGTAGTGGGTGGAGAGGATCTAGTTAAGGAGACTCCTAGTTCTGAGCGCTCCTTGGCAAAACCTGCAGGAGTACGTGCCTAGGAGGAACCTTTTGAGATGAGAAGGTAGAATTCTAAGCAGAAAGAGCACAGGTATTTGTCTTATGTCATCCGAGGCTAGAAGACCCTTAGATGCTCTAACATAAATTTTAGACCAGGTTTGAAGACAGCTTTTAAAGAGTGCGCCCTGCTGGCTGGCCACATTTCCAGGACGAGAGCAGTGACAGGCCCGAGAGAGGGGATGGGGCAGTGAGGGACTGGAAATGCCGTTCCAGCGGGGCCAGGTGAGGAAGCCGGGGTGGTGCGGTGTGGAGGCAGGGAGGGGTGATGCGAGCAGTTTGGAGGAAAATAGTGGGCGTGGGTGCAGTGGGTGGGACCAAGGACAGTGGGTGGAAGTTACAGGAAGAGTGGCTTGGGGTGAGTGCAGGAAAACATTCAGTGACAGAGAGGAGTCTCCTGCAGTGGCCACGTGACCTCCCTGTCACGTGGGGTGTTCGAGCTGAGTAAACTGACGGGAGCGGGCCAGTGCCACCCCGAGGGCGGCAGAGCCCACGCACCCTTGCTGTGGAGCCGAGATCTGTCGGCGCCACTCCTCTGCCTGACAGAGTCAGTGTCGGATAGCCGGCCTCTGTCCCGCCGCTGTGCGAGGTCCAGCTTGCTGGGGGAGGTGGGAGTCCACCGGGGACTCGGTGCGAGCTCAGAAGAGGCCAGTGCTGTGCAGATCGCCGGGAGGTTTCTGGACGTGATGGCACTTTCTCTCCCCACAGGCCAATGGCCACGTGTCTCAGGACCAAGGAGAGCCCGTCTGCCTGGAGAGCGCAGCCGGATCGCCTGCTGAGGACGAGGCCCAGGTGGGGCCCCTGCGCGTCTGCGCCTTCGCCTCGGCCCTTCGCCGGGGTTCTTAGGCTTTTATCAGGAATCTCCCAACGGCCTCGGGAGGGAGAGACCCAGTCCCTGACGACAGTCCGGTGGAGTTCAGCGTTAGAGCTTCTTCGAAGCTGTTAGTGCGTCAGTGCGGAGTTGGGAGGTCGCAGTGCCGACCGGGGCGCCTCGCGGCCCGTAGTTCCTGTCTCTAGACCTGCTGAGAGCGGCCCTAGCGCAGGCGCCTGGTGCCGCCGAGCGAGTCTCGCGGTTCTGCTGCTGCTCCGGCACTGCAGCCGTTGTCGGGGAGGAGAGGCGGGAGGGTTTCGGGCTCAGTCGTGCGGGGCCAGTCCAGTGTGGTCAAGGTTGCCTGCAGAGGGGGCTTGCCCGGAAGTCTCCCCCTTCGTGGGAAAGCAGAGCTCTGCACCGGGGAGAGGAAGGCCAGCAGCACACTTGCGGGTCCCTGTGCTGCCCTGTGTAGCCTTCACGGGGGCCCTGTGTGCCGGGGCTGCTGCCTCTCCTCCTTGGAGGGGCAGACGGCTCGGAGCGGGGCATGGCTTGCCGGCACTCTTGAGCATTAATCCAAGGAGCAGCTAGGAGTCAGGATCGGGGCATCTGACTCCGGCGGGTACTCCTTCTCTTGCACCACTGCGTGGCTTGTGGCTGGCCGTGCCTGAGCACAGGACCCCGGTCGGGAAGAGACTGGGGTCGTTTGCAATGCCGAGCACCATGCCAGGGACTCCCAGCCTCTGTTCCTGCTCTTGAGGCCAGTCACCAAAAGTACGGGGTGCTGAGTGCTTTGGGGTCCTCAGAGAGAGAGTGTGGGGACCCCTGATCTCGTCTTTGCCTTCCCAGTCCATGGACTCTGAGGACAGCTCCGTCCCAGGCCGGAGGGCGTCTCTGTCTGACCTGACCGACCTGGAAGACATCGAGGGCCTGACTGTGCGGCAGCTGAAGGAGATCCTGGCTCGCAACTTCGTCAACTACAAGGGCTGCTGCGAGAAGTGGGAGCTGATGGAGAGGGTGACGCGGCTGTATAAGGACCAGAAAGGCCTCCAGCACCTGGGTGAGGGGCCGTCGGGGCAGCAGCCGCGCAGAGTCCCTGAGCGAGCTCTCACTCTAAAGTGGGACGGCATCTTCCGAGGGAGGAGCCACCGCGCCCTGCAGCCCCTCCGTGGTGTCGTTCCCATGTGCTGCCCAGTCAGAGACCCGGCTGTGGTCAGATGAGTCGGGAAGGAACACTTGGAGCTGTCCCCCTGTGACTGATCCGTGGTAGATGCTACACTAGTGAAGGCGGAGAGTCCTGCAGGAGAGAAGGGCCTTTAGCTGTTGGGAACTCCGAATTCCCTGAAATGATTCCCTTAGAGCCCACCCCCCGGCCAGTTCCCTCCCCTCCCCCTCCCCGGCTGGTTTCCTTCCCGCGGACCAACACTTAGATCCCCCGCGTGCTGATGGCAGGTGGCAGGCTCTGCCCTCCCCATCGCTCAGATTCATCACATAGGGGACCTCTCACCGGTAACCTGGTCAGACTCACTGCTTC
The DNA here is from genome assembly GCA_004024845.1 of Tonatia bakeri. Taxonomy (NCBI): domain Eukaryota; kingdom Metazoa; phylum Chordata; class Mammalia; order Chiroptera; family Phyllostomidae; genus Tonatia; species Tonatia bakeri. The sequence continues at coordinate 54,849 of PVIA01006332.1, read as the reverse complement.
CTTTGGGTCGTCCCCAGAGTGTCCCCGGTGTTGTGAGTAGTAGGGAGTAGGAGACGGCCCCACCCGGGAGCTCTGTCTGGAGGCCCTGGCTGCTGGAATGCTGTTCCTCTCTCCACTGGCACGCTAGCCTGAGGGTGCCGGGCACCGTGTCCTTCCTACTTGGCAGCTTCGGCGGTCCAAACCAGTGGGATCCCTTTTCTGAGACCCCCCGGGACCCCCCAGCAGGAGCTTTCTGTGGGTTCTCAGCGTGGGGGCGGGGAGTGAGGAGGGCGGGTGTCTGTCTGGGCGCTCGGCCGTCCGGGTCCCTGCAGGGAGACAGCTGGAGGCCAGCGATGGAGTCTGGGTGGCTGGGGCTCTGCTTGCAGACTCAGATGTCTCCTCTCCTTCCCTTGCAGTGTGCGGTGCCGAAGACCAGAACGGTACGTGGCTGTCTCTGCTGGGAAGGGGCTTGGGCGCTCAGCCTTTCCCTCCCTCCCCTCCTTCAGCCCCAGTTCCTGTTGAGAGGCTGACTTCTGAGTGTGTGAGCATCAGGACAGAGGGAGTGGGGGGACTCCCGGAGGACCCGGGCCTCTCAGCATCTTTAGAAATTCTCACCGTCCCCGCCTGTGAAGGGAGGGCAGGGGCAGCACACCCGGGCAGACCGTGAAACGTTTAACCGAGCGTGTGGTACGGGTGTCCCACTGGGTTCCTTTCCATGGTCCCGGTGCCAAGGCACTCTTTCCCCTGCAGTTTTCACTCCGGTCTGGGCTGTGCGCGCCTTCAGGGCTCCTGGTACCAACCGGAAAGGGAGGGCCTTGTCGGTGCCAGGCCAGGCCTTGGCTGCAGCCGCTCTGGGGACAGATCGGGACAGGTGTTCCCCACGGTGCTCTCTAGGTGCAAGATGCATAGCCCCCCCCCCCCAGCCGCCACACTGCCCCGTGTGTCGGAGACCCCCGAGCCTTTGGGGACGCCCAGGAGGCACCACAGGACTCTGGCAGGTCTGGGCTGCGTTCTCGCGTGCCGGCCTGGCCTCTGGGCGAGCTCAGGCAAGGCTCTGGGTACGAGCTCGTCCTCGGGAGGGGGCCTTTTCAGAGGAGCGCAGGAGCCCGCACAGCATTTTACAACTTTGAGAAGATTCTCCAAGTTTGTCACTTAGTAAACTGGCCTTTTGCTCAGAATGGGATGCAGTCTTCTGGCTGACAGAGGATCAGGGGTCGAGTTCTCTTCACTCCTCCCCCAAACCCTCCGGAGTTCTCTGTGCGCCCCTCGCCGCGGGGCCGAGCTCACACTGATGCCCTCGGCGTCTGCCTTTCTTTCTCTCGTTCCCTGGGAGATGCTGGCGCTGGAGCCGGTGACTGTCCCTGAGAGAAGTAACCATTAGTGAGATTCTGTCCACTATTCCTGCCCACTTTGGGCGTTTGTAGAGGCCAGCCCTCCCTGAACCTTCCTGTTGGGGCCCTGGCAGCCCCTCCAGGGGGTGAACAGGTTTCAGGACCTTTCGCAGCCAGCCCACCTGCAGTGTTTCCCAATATTCAAATGGTCCAGGACGCAGGAAGAGGAAGTGCCGCAGAGTGCCGGGAACGCCCCTGTGGGGTGGCCGTGGGGACCGGTGCAGTCCAGTCCCCGTGCTGGCCACCTGGTTTGGGCTTCCATTGAAGACGTGCTGGCTCAGGGGGCTGGGTTTTTGGACATGAAGGTGTTTCCGTTTGTGCAGCCAAACTCGGACACCGGCCGGCCCGCTGTTTCTCGCCACTCAGACAAGGCAGCAAGCTGTTATTAGGAACTCTGTGCTCTGAGTGGTAAATGCTCTCTGGGTGATCCCTGCTCTCAGGCCACTTGCCTGGAGAGTCCCTGCCTGGATTCACCTCCTGGCCTCTCTGCTTGGCAGCCGTGTGCCGTAGGCAACTGCTGGACCTCGGTTGCCTCATCTGTAGAATGGGTAGTAAGAGCAGGTGGTTCATAGTTCTTGTGAGGGTTCAGTGAGCGCAAACACGGGGAGCTCCGAGGACCCCACCGGGTGCCTGCGAGCTGCCACCATGCCCGTGGGGTGCTCGCTCACTGGACGTTCAGAGAACAGCCCCCATGTGGCCGGTGTTCCGGGGGCTCCATGGTGAATATCTGACCTCGGGGCACATAGCGGACGCTACGTATGTCATTGTAGAAATGGCATGGGTTTGTTGAATTAAAGAAGTCCTAGTATAGTGCGGGGGATAAGGAGGCAAACTCAAAAAGTGCCCCCCAGTGTGGTGAGCAGGTGTGGGACACAAATACGGTTTTTGGGGGGCAGCACAGAAGAGGGAGCTCACAGTGTTTGGTGGGCTTTCCCACCAGGATGTTTCTGAGGAAGCCCGGGGGTATGTGTGGGATAGCAGCGGAGGCCCCCAGTTCTAGGCCTTGTTAAATTGGAGTTAGGTTCACAGATGAGCCTGGCAGCCCTTAGGCGCTCGTTCCAGTTCCCTTGACACCTAAACTGTCCTGACCCATTTGTATCTTCTCAGCATGTTCTGCCTCAAGGGATAATGAGTCCCTAAGTGCCCTTCACTCAACATGTTACAGTGCCAGTTGTCTGAAAATACTCCTGTTAAGCTCTGGATGAAGACTTCCCCTTGTTTAGCCCCGTACTCTGGGATGTGTTTGTTCTACAGGTGCTTGACCCTTCACGTCTGCAGCCCGACCTGTGGAGGCGCAGATTAAAGCAGCACCTGGAACTGGTTCTGGGGGGACGTTTTCTCGGAGTTCTGGTGGAGGAGGGGCAGCGTGTGGGTCGGGCGTTCGCACACCGTGTCCCGGTTTTCCCCCACCCCGCGCCCTTACTCTGCCCCCTTCTGCCCGTGTGTGTGCAGGGGGAGCGGCGCCCGCCGGCCTGGAGGACAGCCTGTGCAGGATCTGCATGGACTCGCCCATCGACTGCGTCCTGCTGGAGTGCGGCCACATGGTCACCTGCACCAAGTGCGGCAAGCGCATGAGCGAGTGTCCCATCTGCCGGCAGTACGTGATCCGGGCCGTGCATGTCTTCCGGTCCTGAGGGCTCGCGCCGGCTCTTCAGTGCCTTACAGGGACACGGCGTGCGGTGTCCGGGCTCAGGGCTGGCCGGCCTGCAGGGGCAGGCTGACGGGAGTGTCTGCAGTGTTCCCAAGATCGGGTGCAGCAGAGATGCTGTGTCACCACCTCAGGGCACGCCTGCCTGGCCCTGGAGGCGCACCTCGAGGCTGGCAGGGCCCGAGGCAGTGTGGACTGGTGTAGATCGCTGGGGCAAGGCCCTGTGTCTCTGATCTGGGGTGACGATGGTAGCTGATGAAGAGAGAGGACTTTCCAGAACTTGGGTCGCACCTTCCTCCTGCCCTCCTGTACCCCACCCAACCCCCCCGAGCTGCCTGCCCGTGTTTCACCAATCAGAAGTCTTGGTACAAATGGTTCTCTTCCTCCCCAGCACATTGGGATTTATTTCTGGTTTCACGGCCTTTCTGTGCTTTAACCAACCTCTGCTAAAGTTTCTTGCTACATCACCTAAAATCCGTTTGTTTCTTCAGACCAAAAAGGTGTTAGCTTGCCAGACCCATAACGATCCTCCTTAGGACGAGTTTGGACCAGCCAAGTTATCTCTGGTGAGGAATGAAACACAAATGCTATTCAAAGGCATTAAAAGTTGCTTCCTTCAGTGCTTGGGTGAGAAGCTATCAGTCTCCTAACCTGACCTTGGGAGCCAACCAAGCCTCTGGCTCCCGACGGCTGGGAAGTCCCGTGTCTGTGTGTGAGAGACGGTGTGCGGGCTCTCTCTGCTTATTCCCTGGGGCCTGCCTCAGTGCCATCCTTAATGCTAGTTCTCCAGAGAAGGAAGAGCGTTGGGTGGAAGCGATGGCTCTTTGCATAACTTTGACTTCTCCAACAGACAGGAGTTTTCAAACACCTCCCCCTGAGGGTAAAGTCCCTCTCCTTCCCGTGGAGGTTTAGACACAGTCTCACTCGGCCTAGGAATTAGGCAAAGAACCTGGCTCTTCTCTAGCCAGACTCCTGAGTTCCCGGAGACCAAATGAGTGAGGGACACACGGCACCTAAGACGTGTGGGTAGGTGCTAAACGAGGTGGTTCCAGCCCTTGAGCAGACGGCTGGGAGTCTTCATTCCCCGGGTTGGCGGGGATTCCTGCTCTCCCAGCCTGCTGATTTGGGGCTCGTGAGGAGGACGCACTCTCCAGGCTCTTCAGGGAGGGGCGTGCAGTGAGCAGGGCGTGTTCCTGAGCCCCGCTCGGACCTTCACGCCACCGGGAGAGCCGGAGGGCTAGAGGACCGTCTGCTGCGGGACCAAGCACAAGCGCACATGCTGTCGGGGAGCCGTGCGCGCTGCCGTTACCCATGGCTGAACTAGGCAGGCCCTGCACACCGGGCGGCCTTGGCAGGACCTCCCCCCCCCCCGTGCAGCCAGGATAACCCGTCATGACTCTGGAAAGCAGTGGGAAGGCCTCCACGAGGACGTGTTTATCGGTACAGACGTGTTTGTGCTTTCCCTCCAGCATCAAGTCCGAGTCTCCCTTTGGGGAAACCGAATTCCATCAGGTAGTTGTCAGCTAAACACTGGGCCATGTACCTCGACACCATACCCAGCCCTGGAAGGTTTGATTCCTTTGTAGGAACGGGGAGAATCGTGATTCCCTGTGAAGACATTTTTCTGCTGGGCAGTAAATGCTGTAGTTGACAGGGCCCACCGGGTTAGCCGAGGGTTCAGCTGCTGCACAGTCCCACCGTGAAACAGGCCTGTGCGTGCGCACCTGGGTGAGACCCAGCAGTAGCTTCGGGGTAGAAGCCGGCTCTCTTCCTACTTTAAATTTGCTTTCTCTGCGGAGGCCTTGCCTCTCCCCCCTTCCCCGTTCCCCTCTAAGACGTGAGTCAAAAGTCACACCCTGATGGTTGGTTAGTGACCTCGGTAAGAATTAAAACCGACACCATTTGCTCGAGTTGGAGAAAGAACTTGCCTTTAAGTCCTCCAGCCTCTTGGTGAAGGTTTTCATTTAAGGAAAAAGGTGTCTAGCGACCCTGTTTTCTTTTTTGTATCTTCCTTACACCAAAAAAGAAGCTGGAAATCCCAAGATCTCATTCCGGTCACTATCTGACCTGGGTAGAAACCTTGGTTTTTACCCTTGAATGCTCCTTGCTGCCCCTCACGGACCCTGTCTGTATTATCATGGAAACGTCTAATTCCTCCAGTTACGCCTTGGCTTTTGCTGTGGCTGTTCAGAAACTTCAGCTGAGACTTTGTAACAAGGCCTGGGGAGCTAGCTGGCTGTTCTATGATGTGGGCTGTTTGGGCCCAAACTAGTGAGGAGAAGCTGGACAGGAATCAGTGCTCCACCTGTATTGTGTAAATTTGTTGAAATTTTGGGATGTGAGTGTGTTACTACACATGGCTTGTACTGATTCTCAGACGCAGGTGTTTAAACAAACCCAGATGTGTATTTTTTTGTCACACAGCCCTGCTTTGTAATTTTGTAATAAAGTTTCTGTGCAGATGCCTGTGTGGTGCAGCGCGAGGCTGCCGGGGCCTGACAGTCGAGACCGACAGGAGCTGTTCCGCCACTGGGGGGACCCAGGCGTGTGCCCACAGCTGGGCTCTGGAGAGACGGAGTTGTTTTTAGGGACCCTTGGGCCGTGTCCTGTGGGGCTCTGGTCGAGATGGCCCTGTCCGACAGATGAGGAGGCGGAAGCTGAGTGTTGCGGCTTGTTTGAGGTCCCCCCAGTGTGCGGGAGAGGCCAGGGACAGCCCGGACGAGGGTGGGAGCTGGGTGGGAGGACTCACTGCGAGGCCACAGAGGAGGGAGCGTGCAGTTTGGACACTGAGGGTGATTCAGTGAGGGGTGGGCCGTGAGGATGGGCGTGGAGGGGAGCCCGAGGAGAGCCAGTGGCCCTGAGAGAGGGACGGTGGCCAGAGTGGGACTCGGAGGCCGGCCCAGCCTGTGGCCAACTGCCATGTGGGCACAGCCCGTGCGCACCTCCCGTGGAGTGCCTGGGGAGGGGCCTGGGAGCAGCCGTTGGGAGGGCTGGAGTGCGTGCAGGTCTGCCCTCCGACTGCGGAGAGAGGCTTGTCCAAAGGGCATGCAGGCTCGAGGCTGGGCCACAGACCCGCTGAGCACCCAGCATGACCTATGTCTGCGCCAAGCAACAGCTTAACAAAAGCTCAGGTTCTGTGCAAGTGCACTGAGGGGTAAAGTGCCGATGGCACCATCTCAGCAGCCAGGAAAGTCACGTGTCAGAGACAGGAAGGAAGCAGGCAGAATACCTTGAACGGTGAAGTGGAAGGCGCCACCTGGCAAAGCACGCCCCTGTGCTGTGAGGCTGCTGGAGTGCGCGTGCCCCCTGAGGACAGGTGGGGCGGGGTGCTGAGGCAGAGCACCGAGGGAGAGCCGTGTCCTGCAGCTCTCCAGTTGCGTGCCCTCGGGAGGCTGAGAAGGGGTGGGACCTTATGTAGGTCAGTGCTCAGTGGGGCAGCTCTCGTCTCCGTTGACGACGGGGTAGAAAAGGTGTATTGTTCTCCGTACTGAAGCCAGACTGAACGGTGCCCACTCAAAACCACCCAGTGTCCTGAGCTAGGCACAGGGCAGCACCTCCCTCCACCCCTTCCTCCCCACACACTAGAGCCCGCAGGTGGAAGCCCAGGTCGGTCAGGCTGAAGCTGGCCTCCCAGTTCACCGGAAGCAGCTTCCTGGCGGGGCAGACAGCCTACGTTGAGTGTGCTGGAGGAGGGCTGGCGGGAGGCAGTGGCCCAGACGCTGAGTCACCTACCTTCACCTGACTCACAGCCTGCCAGTTTGTTAAGAAAACAGAACTGACCTTCAGGAGCCAGCAGGCCTGAGGACGTGGGAGCCAGTGTCTGACCAGATGGCCTCCCGGAGAGCTTGTGTCCGGTGGCGTGAGCTGGCACAGCAGCCAGAGACCAGGGAAGTGGCCTGACAAGAGTTGTGGGCAGAGGCCAGGCCCCCCCCCCCGGGGCAGCATTTGAACGTGCTGCCACTGCGGACTTCCCGGCTCTGCGAGGCAGTGCCAGGGGCTGTGCAGAGCTCCCGTGAGCTCATTCAAGCCCCACAGCAACCCTGTGATCAGGTGCAGTCAGGCCTGCCCCATCCCTTCGGGGGGTACAGAGGCCTAGCCGGGAACTTGTGTAAGGTTGTAGCTGTTAAAATTCCAGGACCTTGCTTCGCACCGGTCTGTCTACGTGCCCCACTCGGTGTAGTCGTCGGTCACACACGGCAGCTCCTGGCCGTGCGAGCCCCATTCCGAATGCGCAGCAGCCCGGCGCGGCCAGCTCATACTAGGAGGCGTACCGGCTATTAACATTGCCGCAGAAAGTTCTATTGAACAGCACTCGTCTGCACTAAATTGTTCTTTTATTCAAGTAAATCAGCCTTGGGTGGCAAAGGAGCCTTTCTTTGTAAGCAGACTAGATTTGTCCAGTCTCATTTCCAGGGTTCTGGGGAGGCGGATCCTTTGGGGGCCTTGCATGGCCCCGACGGCCACAGGCCCCAGCTGGCCGGGTCTGCCCCTCCCGAGCAGACCCGCCCGCCCCCGTGACAGGGCAGCACGGGCGAGGGCATCGTACGGCGCATCCTGTGTTCTCACGTGCGGCTTCACTCCTGTGCAAAGGGCCGGGCTGAGCACAGGTTTGCCAAAAATAAGCAGCGTTCTGAGGGCAGTCTCTGAAGTCCATCTTTAAAACCAGCCTGCACGTAGTGGGGGCAGGCGAGGGCGGGGGGGCAGAGGTCGGAGGGCGTGGCTTTGGGGTACAGCTGAGCCCTCACTTGGCTCCTGAATCATTGGGGGTGGGGGGCAAAGGTAATTGCAAGGTATTTTACTTAGAAAAGGAATAAAAGCTTCTTTTTAAAGAAAACAGATGACAAAAACAGCACCCAGATCTGAAAGATCTACACAAGCAGCAGGAGAAATGGCTTCACCGGTGTAACCAGAGCACCTGACCCCGGGCGGGGAGAGACCATGCGTGGCTGGGGGGTTTGGAAGACACTGCCTGGAGGAGAAAGTCCGTCCCCACCTGGTCCTCTGCCCCAGCCGCAGCCGTGCGGGGAAGGGCAGGCCGCCAGGGAGAGGGGAGGCAGAGACCCTAGCAGGGAGCTACCAGTCTCCGTTTCCGGATACAAGCCCAAATCCACTCTGGGGAGACCTGCTGGGCCTCGGGGTTCTTGTCCCTGCTGCCCAGCACGTGTGTGGCTGAGGCCACGTCAAATTCCTGTACCAGGTCCCCATCGAATGCCACAAAGTAGCGCCTGAGACGGCTGAAGTCGGGTGTGGAGGGTGGCAGGTAGAGCCGCACCCCAGTGAAGATGTCCAGCAGCACCTGTGGAGCACAGGGTCAGGGTGGGGTCAGAAGTGGGCTGACTCCGTCTGGGGGCAGGTGGGTCTCCCAGTGCGTGAGCACAGGCCAGAGAGTAGGGCTGGAACAGCTGACACGGGGTCTAGCTGGCGGTCGGGACGAGAGCGGAGTTTACTGGAGAAAAGGCACAGGCTTAACCTGTGCCCCCCGCCCCACCCCCAGCTGCTTCAGAGTACGCAGGATCCACACTCCGATCCCTGCCCAGAGGAAAGGGGACGGTCCCGGCACTGGGGGCCCGGGCAAGGGAAAAGTGTGTCTCCAAGAACCAGTTGGGGCCGGCAGGCAGGGATGCTGCTCAGTCAAGCAGCCACTTGTACACAAACAGTGGGGGCTGGGAGTCCAGCCCGTTATGTGGAGGGACCCCAGGGCTTCAGGCAGGAGAGACAGCGAGGTTTCTACAGGTCGCTGGGACGGGGTTCAGGGCCTGAGCTGCAGGGCCTCTGCTTACTCTCGGCTGGCAGGGGTGTGGGGTGGCATGACCACATTTCATAGTGACCCAGTGTGTACTTCCTATCTGCCCTTGGCCGCCAGCTCCCCCAGGACTGGCGGCTGTAGTCAAAGACTGACAAGGGAGTACGGAAGGGAAAGGGCTTCTCAGGTGAGGGGACAGTCACCAAGCCAGTCGGCACACTCCCCATCCTGGCCGGCTGGCCCCGCCCCGAGCAGGAACCCACTGCTGCACGCCCACACCAGACCCGGCTTTCTCCCCTTTAATTCGAACTGTGCCTGGGAGCTGTGCCTGGGGACCGGCAGTTGGGCGGGTCCCTGCAGCCTCTCCCCGCTAGGCTGGCTGGCTACGTCCCGCCTGCAGACTCGGCTCTCCTTCCTGTCTGCTCACTGGCCTGCCGCCGCCTCTGCAGGGCAACGAGAGGGCACAGGAGAGCAGCTGCAGGACGGGAGGGGGTTGGCCATTGGTCCCCCAAACACCTTTGCTCAGTTCTCAGTGTTCAAGTGCAGAGTGTTGGGAACATGAAGCCCAGCCACCCCTGGGTGCACGTGTATCCTTACCGTCACCTTGGCCTGGCACGGGGTGTCGTCAGAGGCCTTGCGCTTCTCCCCCACCTTCACAGCAGTCTTCACGCCGGGCCTCACCCCCCCTTTCACAGGGGGAGGCTCTGCAGTCAGTGTGTGGCCTGCAGGGAGAGCTCGGGATGAGAACCGAGGGGGAGGGGAGCCGACGCTGGCCCTGGAGGCTGGCCCCTAGAGTCGGGCAGCAGAGGGCCAGGCCTTGCCCTGCTGTGAGCTCGGGGAGGAGGAGCGCTCAGGGGCAGCTAATCCCCAGGCCAGATGGGCTTTCCCGGCCCCGGCATCAGGTTTACTGAGCACGGGGCGGTGGGGTGCCCAACAGAACAGCTCCTGGCCCGCGGCTGGACGCACAACGGGAACCCAGTCCGTGTCGGCTACGTGCCCGGACCCTGCGGTCAGCATTGGAGTGGGAACCTCCGCTCACACCGCACTCGCCATCCCAGCGCCCCCCTCCTTCCCACCTCCACTGCTGGAGTGACGCAGCTTCCCCCTGGCCTTGTGGGCACTGGTGGAGGGCTGCTCCGGACAGACTGTGGCCTTCTGAGACGGCCCCGAGGCACCCTCGTTCTCTCCGCTGCTGCCCCCCGCGGGGGAGCTCCCCTCGTCGGCAGCCACCACAGCAAAGTCCGCTCTCTCCTTGGACAGCTGGTACAGCTCCTGCGGAGGGGCGGGGACCGGCAGGTGGGATCGCGCCTTCCCAGCCACCAGCCTCAGAGGCGGTCTGTGCAGTCTGTTTTAGGCACATGTGGCTGGGGAGCAAAGAGGGACGAAAGACGAAGAGAAGCTGGCTTGGTGCTTTTCTGAACTTCGGCCCTATTTCCTCGAGCAGTGGCACAGACGGTGCCTGGGGCTTGGTGGGGCCTGAAGCCCTCAGCTGCTGCTCCCACTGGTGGCAGTCTGCCCTCTCCCTGCCTCCCCTGCCCTGTCTCGGTGGGATGGGGAAACGGAGAAGACAGGACCCGTGAACAGGCTGGGACAGTGGGGTTGCGGAGACATGCAGCTGGCACCTTGAGTTGGGGGAGGTTAGTGGCCGATTTCCAGTCCTTATCGTCCCGGATCCGGGTGCAGCGAGGGAAGCGGATGGAGATGCCGTCGGCCGTGTGTGCCTCGGACTTTGAGAACTCGGCCCCTGTGATCTCCCACACGGCAGCTTTCTGTGGGGGTAAGCCAGTCCCCTGCTGGTTAAGAAGTGAACGCTGCCGGAGCAGCTAGAAGCACTACGGAACAGTGGGACCGAGTCAGCACCGGCCTCCCTGTGGCTGCTGATGCTACGTGAGCTTAGGGCGATGCTGTCTCCTGTGGGCCTCAGTTTCTCTCACTGCACGGAGGGAGCGGGCCAGGTCACTTCCCAGCAGTCCCTCTGTGACTAGGGGGCGGGTGGTCGCTCTCCTTGTCCACTGGAGATGATGCCTCCGTGCTGACCGGCCCCCCCAAGGGGGAACAGCCCAGACCCCCGTCTCGGGGTGGACTGTCCATGAGGCTGAGACAGCAGCACTGTGGCCCCAGGGACTTTTCAGGCAGAGGGACCGCAGCCCACTGGGTTGGTACCTTTGGGTCTGGGACGATGAAGTCAGGGTAGTAGATCTTGTTGACCTTCAGCCAGCTGGGGATCTTGCTGGGGTCCTGGAGGAGAAAAGACGCCGTCCGGGGCTGTCCCCGAGCCCAGGCCAGACTCTGACCTCCTTTAGGCACGGGACAGTGGGGAGAGGTCACTTGGCCCGATTCCCCCAAGGCGGGCTCCCAGAGACCGTGGGGGCCTAGCGCTGCCCCCGCGGCCAAGCGGCCCTCTTCCTCCCTGTGGGGACAGACGGGCGACACCCGGGGCCCCGGGGCTGCTCCTCACCTTGCTGACCTTCACCATGTCCAGCTCCGTCTGCAGGCGGGCCAGCGTCGCGTCGTCGTGGCCCCCCGAGCACTTCGTGACTGTGCACCACTTCTGGCTGCTCGGGTCGTAGCAGCCCATGAGGAAGATGGACATCATGCCACCTGGGGGGGGCGCACGCTGAGCTGCGGGTCGGGGGAGCCCCCCCGCCAGCCCCGCTGGCCCAGTGAGAGAGGGGCGGCCTGCTGGGGCGAGAGGGGCCCGGGCCTCGGCATCCGTGTGCCACGGCTCGCCGCCGGGACTCCCCCTTACTGGCTGTGTGGGTCTAACCTCCCTGAGCCCCTTCTGCAAGGGGCTCTTCGTTTCCCTGCCAGCCAGTCAGGGATAATGAGCACATGCGACCGGCCGGGCCCTGCTGAGGAGCGACCGGAACTGGACCGAGGCTGGCACACGGCGGGCTGCCTGACAGGACCAGTCCCTCAGACCCCAGCTTCCCCCCCACACCCCGTCAGGACACTGGGGTTTTCCTGGAGGAGCAGGCTGCTGGGCCCTGGCCAGCCGGTGGGCAGTTCTGCTGCGCCGCGTGAGCACAGGGCACCCTCGTCCGACCTCGCCCTGCCTGCGTCTCGAGCCCTCAGGTGTCACGGACTGCCTGAGGCGGCATGGGCCGAGTCGGGGCCTTGACCCCAGAACCCTGGGAGTCACTCGTGGCCTTACTGGCGGATCCAGCCAGTAAAAAGGCCAGCCTGGACCTTCAGGGGTGCCTTTCAGAGAAGTATCATCCCAGGGGCCAGGGGCCAGCCTGACCTTTGCTCCCCTGCCCGTAGAAGGCCCCAAGGACCACCAGGTCAGCTGTGTCAGCCATGGCCCCCTCGTTCAAATAGTCTTTCTTCACTTTCAGCCAGTGCCGCTTTCCAGGCTCATATGTGCCCTGTAGGGAAGGGAGAGAGAGACCACGGACCAGAATGAAAACTCCACGACTGGGGGTGACTTCACGCAGCACGCCGGGTCCGCCACAGCGCCCAGGCGCTCTCGGGAAGAGCCCACAGACTCCCGGCACTGCAGGAGACACGCACCAGCCCCCTCTCTAGGTCTAGCACAGAGCTGTCCAAACCCTGGAAAGATGCCCCCACAGCACCCATCCCCGGCACCCAGGGCCACCACTGCCACCTGCTGGCCGGGGCTGGAACGGCCCAGCGGGTGGGCTGTGGAAGCAAGCAGAGGGAGTGGCCCCTCACCTTCACGTCCTTCAGCACCAGCCCCTCCAGCCCCTCTCGGATCACCCGGTTGATCATGTCGACCAGGTCCGACGCTTTCTGAGGGACCACAGGGGAGACAGTAAGACGGGAGGGGCGGTGGGGCAGGGTGCCCCCCCTCCCCCGCGCACCAGTGAAACGCCCACTAGGAGTACCCTGACCACATACAAAGAACAAAGGGCTGGCGAAGGGGGGACCCCGACCCGAGCGCTGCACTGGGGGACACAGGGAGCCCTCAGAGGCGGAGACTAGCAGCCAGCACGTGCAGGGCAGAGCCCCCAGAAGGAGACGAGGTGCCACTGACGGCGCGGTCTGCACTCACGGAGACACGCTTCATTTCCGAGAACATGATCCGGTTGGGGATTTCAACCATGTTGTCATGGAGGAACTTCCGCCGCTCGCACAGAGGCCTACGGGAGGGGACACGTGCGCTGAGGCCAGCCAGGGCCCCCGCCCCCCCCCCCCCAAGAGCCCTGAGGGAAGGGACACAGCAATAGGCTGCTTCACGAGGGCTTCTGCCACGGTGCAGGGCCCGAGTCTGCCGGTTCACCCGCCGAGGGCTACCAGGGTCCCGTCGGGACCAAGGACGGACGCCCGTGGCTGTGGCACAGAGCCACTCCATCCTGGTAGCTCCTCCCTGTCCTTTACCGAGCCACGGGATACCTGGCCTCTGGCCCACACGGACCAGGAGCCCTGGCCCCACCTGAAACGTGGCTCCGACTCTTGCTTCTCGTCCCGGCACCCTGCCCTCTCCCAGGCCCACTGGCTCTCGGGCCAGCAGGCTGGTAGGCCTCAGGACCTGAAACCCAAACCCCCACTCCTACCCTGAATTCCTTCTCCTTTCCACTTCCTTTCCCTTCCACACTCAAGGATCCAGGCCCGTTTGGGAGGGGTGGTGGCAGGGACACACTTTCCTAGTATGGAGGGGGCCGGTTCTCATTTTTGGGCCCAAGAATTTGGAGGGAGCCAAGCCAAGACGGCCGGCTCTCCCTAAGACGGCCCCACCCACAGCCCCCCGACAACCAGAGCATCCTGTTGCCAGCCTCTGCTGAAAGCAACACCTCTGAGCTGGAAACCTTATGTCCCCGTAGGTGCTGAAGCCCTGCTGTGCCCACAGTCTGCTTCTGGTCAGCAGTCCGTTCTGCTGAGGCAGGGAAATGTGGCGGTGGGGCGGCGGGGGGGGCGGGACTTAAGCTCTCAGAGGTGAGAGCTCGTCACCACAACTCTTCCACTGTCCACCGCGCAGCAAGTGTGCTGCCTGCCGGCTCCCTCCGCCCCTGCCCCGGCCCTGGCCAGCACCTGGGCACTAGGAGGTGTGTGACCTGGACCCTTGCCCACCCTCCTTTCCAGTCCGAACCCCACACCTGCCCACCCAGGAACTGAAGACAGACTCCTCACCTGTCCATCAAGCTGACCTCATTGAAGTAGATACAATCGAAGACAAACAGGCAGACGTTAGCGTCCTGGAAGGCAGCTTTCTGTCAGGGAAAAGGATGCATAGGTAGGTACAGGAGGGGAAAAGGAGAAGGCGTGAAAAGTGGGTGGCGGCAGCGCACTTTCGGAGGCCTCTGAAGCACGCGACAGGGAAGGCCCGTTGTGCTCTGAAGCCCCTGGTCCGAGAGGGCACTTAGCAGACGGTCCCCAAAGGAACCCAGCCCAACTACAGTCACTTCCAATACCAGCTCCTTTTGATGCAAAAAAACCCTCGAACTCTGGGCTAACACCCACACAGCTCAGTAGTGAAGAATAAGCCCACTCCTAAGTGAGGGATTCACACCCCCTTCGGACCGACAGCCCACACACACGGGAACACAGGCAACCCCGTCCTCGCACACCTGTCCGCACCACTACCTTGTGCACGCCCAGGGTCCCGAAGGGCAGCGGCTTGCCCGTCTTGCTGTCGATCAGGAGCACCTCCGAGTCCAGGATCATGCTGTGGCCCCCTGGGAAAGCGCGAGGGATGTAGTCCTTAAAGTGGGCCACCTGCAGGCAAAATGGGCACTTAGGTGGGGGACACACGGGCAGCAGGGACCTGAGGCCGAGCCACAGGGGGCAAAGCCAGGCTCCGGAAGGGACACACAACACCAACACGTGGAAATGCAGCTACTGTGCGAACAGACCTAGGCCCTGCCAGCCACCACCTGGACGAGAGGACAGGGTGTGTTTCAGAACCTCCGTCCGAACCCAGAGGGCAGCTGGCCTGTGCTGAGTCCCTTTCGGTGGGCTGCAGAGGAGGGTTCAGAGGAACAGGAAGAAACAGAGACCAGGTCGGGGCAGGCCCCCATGGAAGGGAGGGAGGAAAGGCGGGCAGAGGTCTGTGGAAAACGGGACGGGAAGGAAGAAACAAACCCCCTTGGGAGCAGCAAGGGACCGTGAGAAGAGTCTTGTCTGGGTGGGAGTTCTGAATTCACAGCCATCTTTGAAATGAGCAATAAAGGAATTTGGAACCGGGTTTTCCTGGTCAAGGCAGAGCCCCCGACCTCTGACAGTCCCAGATGGGGGACGTCCCACGGCCATCCACGGTGGCCCTGCTAAGTGATGCTAGCCACGGCGTCCAGAAAGCACGACTGTGGTCCAGCCTTGGGTGGGCCACGCCGGCCACCGATGCACGTGACCCTCAGAGCGGGGACGGGAAGGCCTGCACCTCACCCCACTCTGTTTCCACCCCCCTGGGGGCCAGGGCCACGGGAGAAACAAGGAAGGGAAGCAGCTCCGTTGAGGGGTGGGGAGGCTCTGGTTCTGTGCTCCGGCCTCGTCCCGGGCACCAGCAATGCCCGCTGGACCACCTCGGCAGGAGCAGTTGGCTCCTCAGCAGGTGCTTTTTTAAAAAAGGCTTAATTTTTTTAGAGAGAGCGGAAGGGAGGGAGCAAGAGAGGGAGAGAAACATCCATGTGCGAAAGAAGCATCAATCAGTTGCTTCTTGAACACACCCTGATCAGGACGGAACCTGCAACCCAGGCACGTGCCCTGACTGGGGTCGAACCAGCGGCTTTTCGCCTCACAGGGATGATGCCCAACCAACCGAGCCACACCGGCCAGGGCCCTCAGCAGCTGCAGGGTGCGCCCCAGAGCAGGTGAGCCTGCACTGCAGCTGTACGGGGAGCCGCTGCCAAGCTGCCCTCCGGGGCACCCGAAGAGAACAGCCGGGCTGCTCCGTGACCCCGCAGGACGGCCAGGCCGAGGCAAGGATGTGAGCTGCACACGGCAACCTCTGCCCCCGAGGGTGCTGAGCTGGGAAAGAAGGGGTGGCAAGGACAGGAAGCCTGCGCACTCACGAGTGGCTGGAGCCAGATGCTTGTTCCTTGATTGCAGTCTCCCCGAGGCCCGGAGGGCTGGGGAGGGAGGTTCTCAGCACCCCAGTGAAGGGCAGGAGCCTGGGCCCCCGCGGTCCCGAGGGGCTTCGTTTACCTCGGAACAGAAGCTGACTGAGGGCCGGAACTTTTTCTTTCTTTTTTTACTGCTATTTGTCCACCACCTAGAACGGTGCCTAGTACAGACTAAGCACTTGGCAAGTGTTTGTTGAACAAATTCATGAATGCCAACCCAACAGCCCTCTGGACGTGAGCCCCACTGAGCCTGGGGCGGGGGGCACACAGGAAATGGAAACGCAGAAGACAAGTGCTACTGCGAGGCGGCGCCAGGCAGGCTCACTGTCCCCCGAACGGGGCAATGCACGCCTGCTGCACAGCAGAGCTGGACGGCCCCGGGGCTCCGGCCGAGATCCTCGCAGGCAGAAGGGAAGACAGTGCTGGCAGGAGGCCTACCTTGTGAGGCAGGACGGGCTTGAGACTGCGGCTGAAGTAGCTGAAGCGGTCTCCGCTCTTATGCACCTGCACGCGCTCCCCGTCGTACTTGATCTCCGAGAACATGCCGTCAGGGCACTTCTTCATGGCGTACTCGATGGACTTGCAGGCCTCGGCCTTGTGGGTGGGGAAGGAAAGGCCCGGAGCTCCACAGCTGGCTCAGCAGGGACGGCCCGAGGCCCTGGGCACAGCCCCCTGCAGGATGCCGAGGAGCTAGCGGGATGGGAAAGGCTGGGCGGTGCTGTATCTAGGGCTGACACAGGAGCCGAATTCTGAAGGACATGAATGCGGCTCCTTGTAGAGCTGATCGAATTCCACCGAAAGAGCATTTCGATTTTCCCCAGTAATTTAGGGTCGTGCAGGGCCTCTGGCTTATTACTAAACGTATTGGTTATGTGAGCACAGGAGGTACACGGAGGTAAGACTCAAGAGTGCAGGTGACAGTGAGGCTGGCAGGGTGGCAGTGATCGGGGACGCGACCCAGGAGTGAGTGTCCATGGGATACCGGTGTCGACCCGACTTGGGCCACTGCGGCCGCCCCCCGGGGGCGCTGGTGCGAGCCCGGTCGCACACACAGCGTCACTCCAGCCGAGCACGGCCCCTCACGTGGCAGGGCTAGTCACCGCTTCAGCTTAGGAAGGCAAAGCAGAAGCTCACAGAAGCTAAGTGCTCACTTCAGATGACAGCCAGTTAAGTGGCAGGAATGAGGTTTGACTCTAGGAGCAACTGCAAAGGTTGTGTGGTGAACCACTAAAGCTACAGAGCCCACGGTGCTCTTTAAATGACAGTTTGTAGAACAGACTACAGAGAGAATGCTTATAAAAGTGAGAACGGCCACTCCTGCAGATGACCGGGGTCCCGTCCTAGGGTGGACATCTCACCACTTTGGTGCTGGCTGTCCCACATTCCTGCGAAGGAGAGCACACTTCCCCACCCCAAAGGCAAAATCCTAAACCGGGACTTCAATGTCACAACACGACAGTGAGTGCCGACAGCCCGTGCCTGTTCATCGAAGCACTGCACACCACTGGGACAACCCAGGGGCTCCCTGAGCCGGTGCGCGGCACACCGGGAGGGCGAACCAACACCAGAGGCCCAGGTCAGTCTGGCAACGCTGGCCTTCCCTCCTTAAGCTTCCTCTTTCCAGAGGAAAAGGATGCCCCATCATGCTGTCCCAGGAAGCCTGGCTCTGCCACCAACTCTCAGAGCTACTTTGGGACAGGTCACAGAACCTTAGGAGTTACACACCCACCTGTCTTCAGGAAAGACAATAGAAAAATCATTCTCTGTAGATGCTTCAGAGGGTTTCCTACGTCATTCACACAGGGAAACCGAACACTGAGGGAGGCGAGGGAACACACCCAAACTCCACGGCTGGTTGGCTGCAGAGCTGGGCCTAGAGCTCAGGTGTTTCCACCGGGTCACGCTGCCTTCTCCTTCTGCCTTCACTTCCCCACTGAGAAACGCTCTCTGCCTGCCCACTCCTCCTTCCCCAGACTCCTGCGGTGAACGGGCAGGGGCTGTCGGCACTCACGCCCTCTCCGGTCTCACAGGGAGTGGGGCACACCTGGCAGAGGGCAGGGCCACACAGCACCCTTACCAGCATGGGCTGCACCGGGGTCATCAGGGAGGCCTGCACGCTCAGGGTCCGCCTCCGGCCCGGCTCCTTCTCCACCTCCTGCTCGTTGTGGAGGACCCGCTCCACCACGTCCTGCAGGTCGCGTGAGGCTTTGAAGGCTTCGTAGGCATTGGGGTCGAGGGCGTCCAACCTGCCGACGGAGACAGGAGCACGGACACGGAGACCACTGCCTTCGGCCCCATCGCCTCGGAGGGCAGGCTGTCCGCACGGAGGGGAGAGGGGCTGGCACTTACACGTGTTTTGCACCTGAGTTCATCTTGAGGTCGTGTTTGATCAACCTGATGATGCATTTGAGGTCGTTGGCTGTGCACCTGGGGGGGGGGGGCACGTTCGGCTTGGTCTCTGGAGAGCTCTGCAGCCCCGAACCTTCCTTTCCACACGACTCCCCCCCCAGCACCCCACCCCTGCTGGCACCGGGCAGCCCCCCGACCTGGAGGCGATGTCCTGCAGGGCCTGCTGCTGCTCGTCCTCCTTGCTGAGCCTGGAGAGCCGCAGAAGGAACTCGTCCACCTCCTGGAGGGTGAGCAGGCTCTTGGCCGCGGGCGGGAACGAGGCACTCTGCTCGAAGAAGACTCGGATGGTCTCCGACACGTCGCCCTGTCTCCGAAAACCGAAATGCCACTGCTGCAACCCCCGAACGGCCAAGCGCACCCCTAGACCCCAGGGCTCGAATCAGGGATTTCAGTCACTGCTCCTGCCCCAGCTGAGGCACGCTGACCTCACTCCTCAAGGGAATCTACCCCACCCGCAGTGTCTGGACAAGGGCAGCTCCATCCGCTGAAGGACGTGGCCACCCGCCCTGGCTGGAAAGTGACAGGAGCACTACCCCAGCGCTGGGCTGACTTGACTCCTGCTAGAATCTGCACCGAGAGGCGAACACGACCATCAGATGAGGGAGGAGCTCAAACAGAGACTTTCCATGGTGCCGAGGCAGCCGTCGTGGGCAGACTGAAGCTGGATGGAAGACCAAATTGCAGGAGGAAAACAGCGATAAAAAAACAACAACAACGGTCCAGAACGAGCCCCAGGAGCGAGAGCAGGAAGCCTCGAATCCAGACCCTCGAGAGCGAGGCTTTTGTGGCTCAGCAGTAACGTGGCTTGAGTCCTTGGAACCTTGCGAAAGTAGCAGCTGCGGCCTCACCCTCGGCCCTCTCACAACGGAGGCTCCCTCAGCTGGGTTTCACTTCCCTGAAGCAGCACGCGCCCCAGCCAGGGAACGGAGACTGCGGTGCCCACCCTCCCCTCCCGCTGACCTGCTCCAGGTCTCGCGCCATATCGTCTGGGTTGCAGTTAAAAATGCGGCTGAACAGCTTCACAATCTGCTTATCATTCAGGTTGTAGACGCTCTTGATAACACCGGGCAGCAGCAGCTTCACCGTGAGGTACACGTCACCGTGGAAACCATCTGGAGACAGAAGGGAACCCTTCTTGAGAATCGGAGCTTAAACAGATCAGTATGTGAACTCCAGGAGCCGAAAGAGAGGTCTCCACTGCAGCCTGTGCTGCCTCAGTGCCCTGTGCCGCCGCCGCAGAGGTCAGTTTGGTGGTTGCGGTCTATGTGTCTGCCCCTGCCCCCCACCCCTGTTCACCCCCTGGATGAGCCCCCGCGGGCAGGGCCATGACCAGCACTTCAGCGCTGCCGGCGAGCACACCACGGATGCTCAGCGGTGGTGACTTGTCAGGTGGAGGGCGGAGGCAGAGTTGGAAGAGCCTCCTCCACGCTGTGCCCGTGACTCACTCAGCCCAATCACACATGCGGGGGAGTGAATCTCTGTCCTGGTCAAGTGGGCCAGATTCTCCTGGCCTCCCGGGGGCAGAGGAAGGGCAGAAGAAGATAGGTGCCAATGTGCCTGGGGCAGAACTGGCACACACTTTGTGGGGGCCCAGCACAAAACAAAAATGCGGGACTCTTTTCAAAAGTATTAAGTTTCGGGCCAGCAACAGCAGAGCATTAAGCCAAACATGGGGCCCCGAGCAACTGCAGTTCACAGGCCCAGGAGTCCGGCTCCGGCTTCCGCTCTGAACAGGGGACCTGTCCCCGGGGCGCTCCAGCACCCACCTCCTGCTGAGCCTTTCCGGAGGAAGTCCTGGATGATCTGGGTCTTGGTGTTGTAGCTGGGATTCTCGGCCACCATGGCACACAGCTTCCGAAACTCACGCAGCAGGCAGTCCCTGTGCTTGGGGTCGCACTTGCTGGAGGAGAGACTTCTCTTTGGCGTGGGGCTCGGGCAGGCCTCTCTGGGGTTGTTGGGTCTGGCTGTTGGAGAGAGGGGATAGGAAGGGAGCTGGCAGAGAGGACTCGTCTCGCCTTCCTGAGGAGGAAGGGAAGCTAGCAGGCGCCCGCCGGGGTTCTGCACACAGCCCCACTTGGTCCCCAAATAGCCCTTCGGGGTGGATGCTGCACACATCTCACAGGTAAAGAAGCGTGACCCCCCCACACCTCACAGCCTTAACGGTAAGCGAGCAGTGGCTTCTCGCCCGAGCAGAGGACCAGGTGATGGGGGTCTCTGCCCAAGCGCTTCACAGGCGGACAAGGGCCCCTTGGCGCCCAGTCCGGCCGGGGCATCTCAGCGCAGCTGTAAAGCTGGCCCACAGAAGCTGGGAGAAGTCCTGGGGGTCACCTAGCTAGGTCTCTTCACTCTGATGCGGAGATAGAGGCCCACCCACCTCCATCGTCACCTTCTTTTCTGCCTTAGGGGATGTCAACAAGCGGGGTTCTTCTTCAGCTACCCCCAAATAACTACACAAGTCTTGAGTGACCCCCCTCTTAATGTCCCTGTGTCAATTTACAAAGCAAATTTCTCTCCGAGAGCTTGCAGCAAAGCCATTAGCAAGCAGGCTGCTGATGTAAGCTGCTTCTGGCTGGGGCTTTGTAAATTATAAATGCTAAGGAGATCTTAGGGGCCGGCGTCTCCACAGCACTGGTGGTCGGCAGGCTGCGAGAACCAGAGCATCTGCGTCCCTCAACTTCTCCCCAGTCCCCTCCCCGGGGTCCCTCCGGAAACACGTTGTCATCTGTCACTTGGACTCCTCTGTATTTCTGGCTTTACTATTAATCCAACACATAAAAAACCAAACCTCAGACTTTTAAATGAATAGAACCCCAACTAGTCGGGCGCCATTCTGACCGCCTCCTCTCCCGCAGCCCCGTGCGGGCACCGTGGGATCACGGCCGAGGCCACCGAGGCTCGGAGGTGCAGCGCCTCGCTCCCCAGAGCACGGTCAGGCCCCGGGGCTGGAACCAGGGCCGGGCCTTCTGACCGCAAGTCTAGGCTGCTTTTGCGCCCACGCAGCTGCCACCCTAAACCAGTTCCGGGCTGGGTGTTTCGCCTCCGTTTTCTTTACCTGAGCCGGTCGCGGCAGGTTCCCACGTGAAGACACGACGGGGCGCAGGGTGGAGGAGCACAGGTGCTGGGGTCAGACAGACCCCGGCGTGTGTGCTGATCCCACAGTGAACCCGAGCGCCAGCTCTCTCCTTCAGTAAACAGACCTACTAAAAGTGCTTCCGGGGTTCACTGCAGCAGCGCAAGCAAAACCGAGGCTGTGACAGCCCCGACCCAGCCCACTGCCATCTGTCACGTAAGGCGCGTGTGACATCTGCCTTCTCCTGTGCTTTCATCTCCGGCTCGGGCAAGTTCAGGGATGCAGTTTCTCAAGATTCTTTCATTATCAGAAAAACCCCAAGGGAGTAAAGGACAGGTTATAATAATCTGTCTGACCCACGTAACTACCTCAAAGGGAGAAGTCTCGACAAACCAAACACCTTTTTGCTACAACAGAGAATAAAGTATACAAAGAGCCCTAGCTGGGTGGCTCAGCGGGTTGGAGTGCTGTCCTGTACACCTAAAGGTCGTGGGTTCGATTCCCCGTCAGGCTGTGTGCGGGAGGCAATTGTTTGATGGCTCTCGCTCTCTCTCTCTCTGTCCCCCGCCCCTAAAATCAATAAAAACCTTTCTCGAGTGAGGATTTTTTAAAGAAGTATGCAAAATAAAAATGCTACACAGGTGGAGCCCTGAGAACTAACCATGATCAGTCTCCACTCAGATGGGAGCAAACTGTTAATGAGACTAGACGGCACAGACTTTTCACTCTCATCTACGGTCCCAAATAGGACGCCAAACGAGAAGGCCATAACAGCGGAAGCAGCCCTACCCTATCTTACCTGCAAAGCCAGAAAATTTCCGGGGGTGGGTGCTGGAAACAACTGCAGGCCCTTTCCCTGGAGACGTCACCTGGCCGGTGGCCGTCAGCCTCGCCTGCACGACGGCTTTCTTCTTCGGTGTGCTTCCCGCCTTGGAGGACAGATCTGTGAGCCCCCGAGAAAGGAGAACGCACCTCAGTGGAAGAGCTCGGAGAAAGCCTCCGAAGGGCCCAGCCACCGCCCGACAGCCGGGCCTGGCGAGTCGGTGCCGGCAGGAGTGACCCGGAGTCTGGCTGCCGGTGTGGCGGAGGGGCCCGGTAGCATGGGATTGGGAAGGAGAGTGTTCTGGGGACAAAGGACCCAGTCCCCCTTTATTAGTAACTTCAATTCTCATCAACACTCTCTACCTCCTATCCGACATAAAAAGCCTCCCAGTTATTTGGGGGGAATCAGAAATCACATCTCAATAGACAGAACGTGGGAACCCAATGCCACGGAACTAGCCCCACTTACAGACGCAGAGAAAATAAAGTGAAAATGGGGGACGGAGCACGTCGGTTTGGCACAGACAGGAAGGCCTCCAGCCGCCATGTGACAGTCCACCGCAACCCCGGACCCCTCCTTGGAGTGAGGCGGGTTAGGAAGTACCAAGACCGAGGCTGGCGGGACGGAGGGCTTGAGAAAGGAATACGTGGGAAGCAGTTTTCTCTCCTGGATGTCTTTTCCTCTTGAGAAACAAGGACAGATGTGCATTTCTAGAGCCACCGTCACAAAAACTGTACTTAACTGAGGACATGACTCATAAGTGAAGGCACAGCCATAAAAGACCAGTGGGGTTTGGAAGCACCAGTGGTAAGACTTCTCGAATAGGCACAAATGTAAATATGTGTGCACCTGTGCCCATGCATGTGTGCCCACGCATGTGTGCCCATGCACGTGTGTGTATGTATGCGTGCTCTGTGCACACGCATACGTATGTGTCCTAGTCCTGGTCTGCTGAAAGGGCTTAAAAGCGACGACAGCTCACGGCAACAAGGACACGGAGCATTCAGACTTTGGTCTCTAAGGCCCTTCCTCGCTTGCAGGACCCAGGGCTTCTCAGAGAAACAGCTGATTCCAGGGCAGCGAGGACACATGGAAGGTGAGCCCAAGGGCACGCTGTTACGCCAGAGAGTGAGGGAGTGCTTTAAAACACTTTAAAAAGATGAGGGTATTCAGCACATAAGACCAGCTACTGGCCAAGTTTGGGACATTCAAGAACCAAATTAATAAAGTATTGTACAGTTATAAGCCACCAGGGGAAAAAAGTAATCTATGAGACCAAACAGATAATAAATTGATAGATAAAATGTATCTATCGATAAATATCCTGTTCTTCAAAAATGTCAAGGTAAAAAAAGAAAGACTGCGGAAATGTTCCAGCGGCCAAAGAGATATGACCACTAGGTGAAACACCTGACCTTAACATAGGAATTCTATCCTGGACGGGGGAAAATGCTGTAAAAGATACCACTTCATCAGCTGAAAACACTGGGACACGGATGGTAAAGTATTATATCAAGAGTAAATTTACTGAAGTTGTTAGCGGTAGTATGGTCACGTAAGGGACTGTTCCTACTCTTAAAATACACACATGGAAGCCCACACAGGCAAAGTGCCACGCGTGCACAGCCTCTCCGGCGGTCCGGGAAAAAGCTGCGTGTGGAGGGGGTGACGGCGCACGTAACCACACACAGCGAGGCAACGCCAGCAGACTGTTAACAAACGGTGTATCTGGGCAAAAGGGGTGTAAGCGTTCCTTGTACCACTTATTCCTGCTACTCTTTTGTGAGTTTGGAATTATTTCCAATTAGAAAGGTGACAGAAAAAAAGAAAGAAGGAAAAGCACTGACGTCGACTCCCCTCATCGCTTCCCCCTCGGCGCCAGGAAGAGGGGGCGCGGTGCTCTGTACCCACCTGCAATGTGCTGGCGTATCTGCTCCTTTTCGCCGTCCTCCAGCTCTTCCCAGCCCTCCAGCTCCTCGAGGTCCTCGATCTTCTTCGTGGTGGCCCGGGCCCGCTCCAGCTTCTCAAACATGCACTTCACGTGGTACCACTCCTTCATCTCCCCGCCCGCCTCGGAGAAGGGGTTGGGCACCACCTTGCCAATCCGGCACACGCCTTTCACGATCTTTTCCTTGCATTTTTTGCAGCCGGCTGTGCTGCGCTTGGCATAGTCCACACAGAACCGCTGCTCGGCCATCTCCCAGGGCTCGCTGCAGGGTCCCACATGCGACGCTGGCGAGAAGACAAGGCAGGTGGCGCGTGGTCTCAGATGGCTGCTTTGGAATGACGGAATGGGCTCTCTCTTCTGCAGGAGGCAGCGCCCATGAAGCCGATCTGTTTCTGACCACCAGCTGAACTGTTTCACGCCCGGCCAGAGACGTTCCTGGAACAGGCACGGTTGTTTTCGGCTGAGTGCATGGAAGGTCGCCGGGAAGAGGGTCTTGAAGGTCAAAGTCATGCAGCTGCACAAACGGGTGAGAGGCAAATGAGGAGCCGGGCTTTCAGCGTCCCCAAAGGTCAAGGTCCTCTACAGTCCCTGCTACCCCATCAAACGCTTCCTAAAGTGGTAACGAATTAATGCCTGTGGATGAAGAGTTCCAACAGAGGACACTTCAGTTTGTAGGAGGGTGTTCAGTGAGCTAATGTAGACAGATGCAATTAGTAAATCACAATCAAGAGAGTACGAACAACATAAAGGCTTTTCTTAGGTCAGCGGCAATACCTGATACTCAAAATGAATGATGACCCTTAAGTATTGCGAGACCTCAAGTTCTTTTTAATTGCCAAGAAAAATGACATTGCCCGTGCTGTGGCTCAATGGATTGAGTGCCAGCCTGCAAACTAGAGGGTCACTGGTTCGATTCCCAGTTAGGGTGCGTGCCTGGGATGTAGGCCAGGTCCCCAGTAAGGGGCGTGTAAGAGGCAACCACACATTGATGTTTTTCTCCCTCCCTTTCTCTCTCCCTTACCCTGTCTAAAAATGAATAAAATCTTAAAAAAAAAGAAAGAAAAATGGCATTATGAAGTTTTTAATGTGAAGAATACATATATGCTATCCTCGGAAATGAATTAACTACACTACAGATCTGTGACTTAATCAGAAGCCCTATTTTGAGAGATGTGACTTTTGGTTTATCCCGAATAATCTGGAGAAGCAGACTGCCTGGGTTCATACACCAGCTCGTTAGCTGGGTAACCTTGGATGGCTCCTTAACCTCTCCATTCCTCAATTTCCTCAACTGTAACAGGTGGCTACTGACTGTACAGAACCCAAGGGGTTGTCCACCTCGGAGAGAAGCGTCTGGAACACAGCTGGGCACACAGCAGAGGCTGCCGGGTGCACTCAGCCTGTTCAAGCTTCAGCAGCTTGACTCGGGAAATGCTGGCCGGCAAGGGCCAAAGCAACCGATGAATCAGCCCCAGGGGCAACAGGGGTAATTTTCTGAATTATTCTAGGTGTTCTGACTTTCAGTATCCTGGAAATTATTTCGGCCTGAGCGCCGCTTCGTGTGAAACTGCTACTGGGTTACATACAATGAAAAGCAGACTTCACATCTCCACGGAGTGCAACCCGATGCGGAGGGACGCAGGTGGACGGGAGTGCAAGGGTGGCCGTACAGTTTAGGGACTATGCTATCTGTGAGGAATCCCTGAGCCTCGGTGTTTTTATCTCTAAACCAGGGAAAATGACACCTACCTCACCAAATGGTTGGGGAATTCAAGTGAGTCCGCGGATGGGCTGGAGTGCTGTGCGCGCGGCCCTGAACGCCCTGGAAATGTGAAGAGGATGTGCGTGTTCCTACATGCACTTTTCCTGGGGCGGTCTGAGTTTCACAAAATTTCACAAAGGACTCTATAGGCCCCATGAATTTAAGCACCGCAGAGCTGAAGTACATGAAAGTACGGCGCGCCCACACGAGCGGCTCAGAACACACGGGGTGTCAGCGACTTACTTGTATGACGCGGCCCGCACGCCCACAGTGGAGGGGGCCGACCTCGGGGCCCCTCGCGGCGCCCTTCCCCGCTGGCCCGGGCCACGAGGAAGCACAAGGCTCCTTCCAGGAAACCCGTGGGTCCCACAGCCCCCCACGGCGGCTGCTCGGCTTTTCCGCAAAGGCAGTCGAGTCGGAAACCGTTGAGGTCTGAACGCCGCCCGGGCCGCCTCGGCTCAGTGAGCTGCACCGGGACGGGAAGGGGAAGCCCTGCAGACGCTTTTCCTGGAGGGCCTTCCCGCGATGCTTTCGGGGCAGGGGGCAGGGGCTGCTGGCTGGGGGCGCACCCCCGGGGCGCCGGGGGGCGGGGAAGCGAGTTCCTCCGACTGGGGACTCAGCCCAGGGCTGGGGAAAGGGACGCGACGAGAAGAGAAAGGTTCCAGTGTGCCGTCCAGGCAGGGGCCAGAACGGCCCCCGCGGGGGATCCTCCTTGGCGTGGGTCCGTGGGGGTCCGGGGGAGCCGGGAGCCAACCCCCACGGGCTCCCGGGGGCCGCCACGTCACGGAGCGTGTGCTCCGGGGCTCCGCGGGAGGGCGGGGGAGGAGCCGAGGGGGCTGGCTCCCGGGCCGCGCCAAGCCCCGGGCCCCGGGCCCCGGGCTGCCTCCCTCCCCACGGCCTGGGCCCGCCGCGCCGCTTCTCACCTGCCTTCCCGGCGCCGGCGCACCCCGCAGGCCTGCGACCCCGCGCCCACAGGCAGAGAGCAGGCACCACCGTTGTGTTCTGTCTCTTTAAATCCGGGTCCTTGAGCCGGCCTCAGCGCGCAGGCGCAAAGGTCCGGGCCCAGGCTGCGCCGCGCGTCCCCGCCCCCCAGCCAGCCACGTGGGCGACGGTAAGGTGCGGGCCAGTGAGGACCTGGGCTTTGTGTTGGGGGTGGCGGGGCGGGGGAGTGGCTCCCAAACCTTGACGGTGCGGGGAAAGCAGAAATTACGGGATATGGTGCCACCCTGGGGCGCAGCCCGGCCTGCACTTCCGAGGACTGTGTTGTTTGCTGATAATGTGAGAGGTTATCCGGTCCTTCACGATACTGGTTGGGAGACTGTATGGTAATCAGCTCGAGCAAGGCAACAATCACGTCATTCAGTCTGCTTTTCTGGATGCTCTCTGCCCCGTTGGCGCGCCCAGCAGGGCCTGTTTGCAGTGCCTAGCGCCGAGGAAGTATTCTACAAATAGTACTGAGTTGAAAAGAGGCACTAGGTAGATAGAAAATGCAAAGGAGTGATGGATGGGGAGAGTAATCCCGATCGTGTGTCGTTTCTAGTGTATTAATCTCCTTTAAACCTAGGGACAACTTTTTGAGAGATTAGGATGGCTGTTTTTACAAAAGAGCTGCAGGCTCAGAGGAGGTAAGTGAACTTGGTCAGGATCCAGGAAGGGCAAACGACTGGGCATTGTTAGAGAGGTAAGCCAAGGTGAGATCCTGGACCAGTTCCCCGTGTTAGGTGAAAAAGAGCTGGGCCTTTGATACCCAGGGCCTGGAGAGCCGGGGGAGCCTTATGAAGCAGTAACTCCTGTTGAAGCCGGGCAGGGGAGAGACTGAGGTCAAGGAACTCACTGAGGTTCTCGGTGCTGGCTTTGGCAGCGTGTACACAGTGGAGCCACACACGGAAGATTAGGTGGCCCCTGTGCAAGGATGGCATGCACATTCGTGAAGCGGTCCATCATTTTAAGGAAAAACATTTTTTTTCTTTGTATTATAGCTGGAGGCCCAAGTGCCAACTCTGGCAGGTGATGATGCTGAGTCTCTGCCATGGCGTTTACTGTGCTGAATTAAGATGATGGATGCTAACTAAACTCACTGTGGTGATTATTTCACAACTGTGAGTCAGACCTTTCTGCCGCACACCTTAAACTGATGCAGTGATGCATTTCAGTTCCATCTCCATAGAACCCGGGGGACAAAGGGTCTTGTGACATGAAGGTGGCCTGGGCAAGCTCATTTAGTTGGGGCGGAGAAAAAGGTGTTTCGTGAACATTTAGATTTTAAATTATCTTCCAGACACAGTGCTGACTTGGGCGAAATGAGGATAACTTGAGTGAACAGGTAGATGATGGTGCCGTCCACTGAAGCAGGAAATGAGAGGAGGAGGCACCCGAGGGGGAAGGGTGAGTTTTGTTTGGATATTTTTTTGGCCCCCCACGATTCCAGTGTCTGGAGTGGAGTAGAGCCTCTAACGTGTCACAGAATAAACGAGGTGTTGGGACTGGAAGGTCACTGGAGGCTCAGGTCTGACTGGCAGCGAGTGATCCCGAACAAGTGTCTGTCACTGCGTTTACCATGGTGTCTGGGAAATCCCCACAACCGCATCTTTTCCCCTGGCCCTGCACTGTCGAATGCCGTCACCACCAGCCACATGTGGCTCTTGAGGTCTTGACACGTGGTTCCTCTGAACGGAGACTCGCTGGAAGTGTGAGGTCCACGCAGATTTCAAAGATGCGTTATGAGATGAAACAGACTGAAATATCTCATCAATAACTTATTTATGTTGATTACATGTTGATGTGATTATTTTGGATGTGTTGGGTTAAATAAAAATATATTATTAGAATTGACTTCAATTTTATTTTTACCTCTTTGAAAATGTGGTGACTAGAACATATGAAACGGTATGCTTAGTTCACATCATTATGCTTCTGTTGGGCAGCGTGGCCCTAGACGTCCCACCTGTTTGTAGAAAGTGACATCTGTGTCTGAAGCACCCTCTTACCCTCGGTGCCTGGGTGGGAACTGGGCACCTCGTGGGCGCCAGCACGAACTCATGCAGCAGTGAGTGAAACCCCCGAGTGCGTGGACGTGGACGGAACTCTGAAAGTTCTAAGCTCCCTCGGTCGAGTGTTCAGGTCGCACCTTTGACTGCAGGTTCTCAATGTTTGTTTTGCTTGATTAGATCTCCAGGAACCCAAATGATTGATCTCTTACCCAGGCCTCTGAGGCAGAACGGAAGTAGCCGGCAGTTGCGTTTCCTTAGAGAAGGGGAAGTGCCCCCAAGGAGAACCTACTGTGTGGTGGGAACTGCACACACAGACTTAGGTCTGAGTTCCGGTGCCCCGCTGGCTGCGTAACCGTCATCTGTTTTCCTAGCTTCTCCGGGTGTCACTTTTCATGGCGAAATGGGGTCTAAATACCTCTCGGGACTGTGTGTGACAATGAAATGAGATGACTGGCGTCACCTTGCAAACTGCTTGGCACTTAGGGGTATTTCAGTAAATGTGCATTCCCTCTGCTCCCCAGCCTGGGCACGTTCATAGCACTGCACAGTTGAATCATTCAATTGCTCATCAATCAGACAATTATTTATTGAGTGCCTCCTCTGCGTTAGGCACCCCAACAGGAGCTGGAGGACAGCAGTGAGACGAAACGCAGAAATCCCTGCCCTCGTGAACGTAACAGGTCGGTGTGGGAGATGACACAGTAAGCAGTCAGTAAAGTGCATGGTGTGTGAGATGAGGTGGGTGCTCTGGAGGAAGGCAAAGTAGAGGCGGATAGGAGGTCCCAGGCGGGGCAGGAAGGGTTGCAGTTGCGAAAGCGGGGCCAGGAAGGCCTCACCAAGCAGGTGACAATGGAGTAGAGACTGCAAGGGATGAAGGTGAGAGCCGGGTGGAGTTCTGGGTACAGGGTGGAGCAGGTAAAGAATCAGGACGTGTCTGTCGGGTTGGGAGATAGCAAGGGTGTGGCCAGAGTGGCAGGAGTGGAGGCTGAGAAAAGGTGGAGGCGAGGTCAGCAGGGTGTCCCAAGGCAGGTCTTGTGGGATCTTACAAACTACCATAAAGGTGTTGGCTTTTATTACAGGTGCAGTGGGAAGCGTGTGGACTGTATTGAACCAAGAGGTAGCCCAGTCGGACTGGTTTTGATAGGATTGCTCTCATTCCGGCTGCTGTGTAGAGAAGTTGGGAGTGAGTGAGGTGGCTTCTGTAAAGATGCAGGGGGAGAGCCCTGGCTGGTGTGGCTCAGTGGTTGAGTGCCGGCCTGCAAATCAAAGGGTTGCTGGTTCAATCCCTAGTCAGGGCACATGCCTGGGTTGCCAGCTAGGTCCCTAGTGAGGGACGCACAAGAGGCAACCACACACTGATGTTTCTCTCCCTCTCTTTCCCTCTCCTTTCCCCTCTTTAAAAAATAAGTAAAATCTAAAAAAAAAGATGTAGGGGAGAAATGAGGGCTACTTGGATGTTAACAGAGCAGTTAAGAAATGACCTGAGGCTCATGGACCCTTGGGGGTCTGTGGACGAGGTCTGGGGTGTCTTTGAACCTCCTGAAATTCTTATATATAAGTATTTGTGTGCAAGTGAATTTTTGAAGGGAGAGATTTGTCGGATGGAGTCTCAGGATCCAAATCAAGAACTGCCTTGGCGGCAAATAAGCAGGATACGTCCTGCCAGTTCCTAGTCATTCCAGGTCCCAAGGTGGTGAAGCCCTTGCCTCAGACCTTGGCCCCAAGTCCTCCAGGGCACTGATCCTGTCTGTGAGCCTGTGGGAGCTCCTACTGTCCCTTTTAAGAATGCAGCCTACACGGCCAGTTTAGACTCTTCAGGATTGTTACAAAAAAAACAAAACAGGAAAATGGATAGATTCTGTTCATTTAAAAAAAAAAAAAAGTTTGTTTATTTTTAGAGAGAAGAGGTGGGGAAAGAAACATCGCTCAGCCGCCTCTTCTATGCCCCCCACTGGGGACCTGGCCCCCAACCCAGGCATCGAACCAGCGGTCTTTTGGTTGGAGGTCGGGGCTCCATCCACTGAGCCACGCCACCCGGGACAGAGTCTGTTGGTTTTTCATGCTGCTCACTGTGCTGGCTTGCAGCTGTGGGCAGGAGTAGGGGGAAGACCCCACACCTTCAGAGAGGCAACGTGGGGCACTCGAGAGGCTGGTTTGCAGTCCATGGATGCCTTTTCTAATGAGCTCTGGTCTATAAATCGTGTAAGTCTCAGCACTGAGAGCCGATTTTATGATTTGATTTGCTTAATAATCACCCGATTAGAATAAGTTGAAAAAAAAAAACCCAGCGGTGGTGTTTGCCAGGATAAATATTTAAAAGGGAACAGCTGTAGCAAGATGTAATCACTCAGATCAGCCCATGGCATTCTTAATACCGGCCGTGGAGGCTGGTTCTTAACCAGAGGGGCTTCTTGGCCTCTCCTCCGAGCGTCTTTGTGCTGCAGCTGCCAGTTTGCAGTAGGACAGAGCAGAGAGGGGTTGAGTCAGGTGCGCCTTCAGGAGTGGCTGATCTGTGACAGGGATGGGCCTCAAGGGGAGGGTTGAGGTCACAGATGCGGAGTTAGGGGGACTCAGAGTGGCTGTCATCGTTCCTGAAGTTCTAGGTTGAGTTTTCTGGTGTGAAGGGCTGCTGGTCATATTGTTTCAGGAGGCCAGTTAATAATTTTCAAAGGGCTAATGTGTTTTACAAAGAGATGAGCCTGTTTGAGAAGCAAACTCAGTTCTGTCTGTTCTCCTGGACTCGGGGCTGGTTGATGGGTAGCGTGGGTGAACGTTGGTTTTCCAGCTCTGATGCGGTGGCAGAGGTCGGGGACCAGATTGAACACGTCCTTCCTCTCCTGTTCCTCGTGCTCTTTCCCATATACCACGGAGCCCTGACCCTCTCCCCTTCTCTGGGAGCTCCCAGCCAGGGAGTCCGGTGTGCTCTCCCTCGCCTGCCTTCAGCTCCAGGCGTGGCCACTGCGAAGGAGAAACTCTCTTGTCGGCATTTCCAGTATGCGCAATGTGCTCTACTGCCCTGACTACTACTGAACTTCTGACACCAGACCTGGGGGTTTCCGACACCAAGCACCTCCACGACAGCTGGGCGTCCTGCAGATTAATTCAGTCCTGACGCTGTCCACCTGGAGTCAGTGTCAGACTGCATAGGGTAGGGCTCAGTTGCACTACTGCCCTTCCCACTACCTCAGGTGATCATCAAGCCCAGGATGTGACCTGTGCTTCTGACTGGCAGTTCCCACAGCCCCCTTCTCTGGTTCCATTAATTTGCCAGAGAAGCTCACAGAACTAGGAAAACAGTATGCTTAGTAGATTGCCGGTTTATTATAAAAGGATGTAACTCAGGAGCAGGCCGTTGGAAGGGGTGCACGTGGCAGGGTGTGTGGGAAGGGGTGCCAAGCATCTCCATGCGTTCACTCACCCAGAGGCTCCTGAGCACCATCCCTTTGGGTCTTTATGGAGGCCCCGTCACCTAGGGTAACCATCACATGATTGTTTAAACCATTAGCCATTGGTGGTCGAACCCAGTCTCCAGCTCCCCTCCCTGCGGGAGGATGAAGGAGGGGTAGGAGGAGGGGCTGAAAGTTCTAACGCTGTAATCCTGCAGCTGGTTCCACAGGCGACCAGCACCCACACCTCCAGGTGTCGCCTCATTAACATAAACTCGGTGCGGCTAAAAGGGGCTTGTTTTGAATAACAAATGACACCTTTATCCCTCTCACCACTCTAAGCGTTTAGGAAATTCCAAGGGTGTTGGGAGCACTGTGACAGAAACTAGAGGAAGGCCCAAAAAAGATACAGGTATTTTTTATTATACTTTACAATGTCACAGTTACACACAGGTGGGGGCTTCCAAGGGCGTGCACCCAGATGGCCTCATGCCCCGAGAGGGCAAAAGTGAGGCTCAGAGAATCACCGGGGTGGGTAGATGCCAGTGAGAGGGGCCAGTGAGAGGGGAAGGTCAGATTCTCGGTATGATCAGTGTCTCGTAACAGTCAATGCTGAGTCCTACCCAGTTTCTTACACTGTTTACGCACCTTCAGACTGCAGTTTTCTTGAAGGAAGGGCCGCATCTTACTCATTTGTTCAGCTAGTGTTTGAGTATCGGTACTAAAGGGACTCACTTGCATGTAACTCATTCAGTCCTCCCGGTAATCCCCGTAGAAACAGCTCTCTTCCCGATTTGTAGCTGGGGAACTATGGGTGCAGGAACTTACCCAGGGCCACGTAGTGAAGTGGCGGGCCACAGGGCACAGTGTAACTGGTGTTTCCCAGTTGGAAGGTCTGGGAATTAGTCATCATTCTCACTTCCATCGGAGGCTACTAAGCAGTTAAATTTGTTGCTGGTGAAATGGGGAAAGCAGGGCAGTGTGGAGAGTCTGAGAAACTTCAGGAAACACGGCTTCCCAACCCACCCGAAGTCTCTGGACAGCATCCGTAAACTTGACAGTAAATGTGTCTAATCTTAATTCTTGCCGTTTTGGGGAATCCTCTCCCATTTTCCACATTTTAGTAGACTATTGGACTGGGAATCAAGTTACATCCTAGAACTATTTTAGCAATGAACTTGTGGAGTGAGCTTGGACAAGATATCCAAAGTGGAGGTGATAACTGTTTTACTCATCTGGGGGTGTGGAGACTTTGAAATACAAGGTAATGTAAGTCACAATGGTGCAGGGTGATGGGGGGACTTTGGATTGTTGCCTTGAGCAGGCGTCCTCACTTCCGAGCACGCGCCCTCATCTGGACAGGGGAGCTGTACTTCACAGGGCTGCTCCGAGGAGGAGACGTGCACGTCAGGCCTTGACTTTCTGCCAGACACGTGTCAGAATTCAGTAAACGGTAACCATCCTTAGTAGCCCGACAGCCCAGCTTGGTTGGTACTCACAAGCATGCTTGGCAGACCGGCAAACAGGTACCACACGTGTGCACGAACACACACACAAGAGCAGTAACCACAACCACCACCACCACCGACCACCCAGTCAGTGCGGTCCTGTGGACTCCCCTAGAGGTGACCGCTGGCTCCCCAGTGCGCTTGTAGCCGCCAAGTGCTGTTGGGAAAATGGAGGGGCAGCCAGATGGAACCGCTCTCCTCCTCTGAGGCTGGCAGGGCTTTCAGTGAAGGATGGCTGGAGCAGACACTGAAATAGCTTTGACTGCCAAGTGACAGGCGAAACGAGCCACATGAAATGGTGACGGCAGGGAAGGGGCCGAGGACTGAGGGGCTGGGAGGCGTGTGCACTCACGGACTCTAATCTCTGCCACCGACTCCTTTGTCCCTCCTTTTCCCATCTAAGGTGCCTCTGGGCCGTCAGGACTGCCCACGAGCTCCTGCTGACACGTGGCCGTCCCTCTTGGCTGTGTGACACCATGAATTGTTTGTTTCTTAAGTCCTCACTGAGGGTGTGTTTATTGATTTGAGAGAGGGAGGGACAGAAACGGCCCGACTGGAATCGGACCTGCAGCGTAGGTGTGTGCCCCGACCAGGGACGGAACTGCAACCTTTTGGCGGACAGGATGAGGCTCTAGCTGAGCCACCTGGTCAGGGTGCCACACACTTAGTTTTTTAAACCCCTTTCACAGGTCACACGAGGTAACACCGTTCACAGTGCAGCAAACTAAGGCTCAGAGCAGTGACGGGCCCAGGGGCCGCTAGCCATTGAAAATAAGAGTGGGATCTTGAACCTGAGTCCGCTTTTCTCTCGCCAGTTCCCTTGTTCTTTTCATTACTCCATACTAATCCAGTGGTTGTTACTATTAAAGGTTTTAGGTCTAAATTATATTTTTCCCTGCAATTTTAATTCCAGTCTTATTTTGTTCCTTGGGATGTAAAAAGTAGTCATTACTTCCATCATTAAATGCAATATATGTGAAAGCATTTTATAGATTGTAAGGCATTTTGAAAAGTTACATTTGAAGGCTAATCAGGAAGCCAGCATTTTTCCTCTCCAAGTTAGAGGAACTGTGTGAAGTTGGTAAGTGGGTGAGAGGATTACCTTTGTAGCATTCACAATTTCAACAGATTGTTGCCTGAATTATGGGGTTTTCTAAAAAGAGAATGAGACTGGAGAAACCCTTGGGCCTAATTCTTAGCACTTGGGAACGTTGTTGGCTTTGTCTAATGCCGAAACCTGTGTGGCCAGCTTGGAGAGGTACCGAGGAGCTCTCCCACCTGTGGTGGGCAGGAAGGGCCCCCCAGCTCCTGAGGCTGCTTACTCAGATCTCTGACCTAACAAGGATTCACCTGATTTGGTCAGGGCCCCACGGCTCGTGCTCTGGGATACAGAGCATTGGGGGATTTCCCTTAAGATTTCATTTATGTTTAGAGAGAGGGGAAGGGTAGGGGAGAGAGAGGGTGAGAAACATTGATCAGTTGCTTCTCGTACACCCCCAATGGGGAAGGGAATTCGACCTGTGACCTTTTGATTCGCAGGACGATGCCCAACCCACTGAGGCATGCCAGTCAGGGCTGGGAGCAGGTTTTGAGAGCTTTTTGGACTTCCTAAAAACTCAGTGGGGTTTATGTGTATAGTAACATACGTGGCAGTAGTTAAGCTCTTCTTTATCTGTTACACGTGAGGGCTCAACAACCTCAAGGCTATGTAACTGCTGAGAAAGTTCCAACCCTTCAGAGCTGGGCAGCCAGGGCCCTCCATGTGGTTCATAAGCTGCCTTTCCCGTGCTCGCCCCCACCAACCCTGTTGTCGGGGATGAACACTGCTCCAGTTAAATTGTTCTGCCCACTGCCTTCTCAGCATGTTTTATTTTTCCTCTTGTGTGCCTTTCTCCTTAAATCTGCACCTCTAACGGTAGCCAGCAGTCACAAACAGCTAGTGAGAACTTGAAGTGTGGCCAGCCTAAACTGAGACGTGCTGTCAGATACGCCTGGATTTCAAAAACGTCCCCCACATGTAAAATATTTCACTAATATCTAAATATTGGTTACATATTGAAACAATATCTTGGATATAATGGATTAAATTCATTACAAATAATTCCACATTTTTTTCTTTTCACGTGGCTACCAGAAAGTTTGAACCCGTGTGTGGCTTGCATTGTAGTGTTTTACACGGACAGGGCTCCTCCGGGTCATCGGCCCGGCCTCTTCAGCCCACACGGGACTGGACCCGCCATTCAAGCCCATCTCTGTGCCTTTCACCTGCTGAAATAGTAAGGCAGTGGATGATGGGAAACTCGAGTGCGGTTTCTTGCACACGGTTCAGGCAGGCACGCCCACTGTGCGTTATCGGGCCGAAGCTGCTGTCACCCATCAGCTGACAGCACAAGGAAGCAAAGACTTTTTGCAAAAGGCAAGATAATATTCTCAGTATCAGATGATTTCTTTTAGGCACCCACACTAAAAACACCCTTCAATTCCATCTTTGCCTCTCCTGTTTCTCTTCCACTTCCAGTCACCAAAATGTTACTGCTTTTTCCTGTGACATTCTGTCAGTTCTACTCCTTTTCTCTCAATCCATACTAATCCAAGTCTTGGTTACGCTGTTTTTAAAATCTAGTTTCCAAGTAGTCTGCCAGCCTCCTCCCCCGCCATGTTCATTCCATTCTATAGACTACAGAGCAGCCCATACTATATGTAATATAGTATATACTGCAACTGAAGTTGTCTTCTGTAACTTGTAGCAGTTTTTTTTTTTGGCTCAAAAACTTCTTTTCCCACATGCCTACACGAAGAATTTCCATCTAGCGTTCAAGGCTTTTTCAAACCTAATCTCTTGGTACTCTCCTCCGTAAAACCTGAGCTTTAGGGAAACTAGACTGAGTCTATGCAAATCACTTAGACTCCTGCCTCACCTGTACTGTAAGAACCATACACGTCCCGGTTATATCATCAGCATCACTTCTGCTATGCTGGGTGCATTTCTATCTCCGGAGCACGGCTAGTTCCTTTTTCCTATTGGAATACCTCTATCTCCAAAGAGAGAAGTAATGATTTAAACCAACAATAGCACAAACCAGTTGTTACTCAAGGAGAAAACTTACATAACAGGTCCTTGAGAAATGTTGTTTTGTTTGTTCAGTATCCTTTGGTTATAACGCTGATGAAATGCCACAGCACGGGAATTTAACTCGTTATCAATTACCTATGGCAAACTGATTTCAATGTAAGTAATTTCACCGCACGTCCAAGAACTTACCAATGACCTTAAGTGAGGCCTTACTGTATATTCCTACAACAGACAAACCAGTAACTCTGAACCCTAATCTGCCATAAACTTTAACACTGGACGGAACATAAATAAATGGTAGTATTTCTTCTTTACAGTAAGTGACCTGTGGAATGTGTTATTTACAAAATAAAAAGCTTGAAAAAATATGAATGGGTTCTGGATTTCGGGCAGTGGCTCCCCAGCTTCGGTGTCATTAGATTAAACTGGGAAGCTTTCGAAGTTAATCCAGATGCCTGGCTCCCACTCCAGATTTGCTGGGTTGAATAGCAGGGCTTGGGCACCTGAATTTTTTAAAAAGCTTCAGAGTTGATTCCCAGGCTTTGTGGGTGATCTCCATGTGCACCTACACCCAAGAATCCTTGGTTTAATGGAGAAACACTTGGGGAGACGGAGGCTGGTCACGGTCGGCATGTTTTTCACCATGTTCTACCGCGTGTTTTTGAAAGAAACAACAGAGAAGTGATCAACTCTGAATGACTTGTGGATCTGAGTAGTATTCTTGAAAACAAACACCCAAAGCTCCCCTACCCTCGAGTCTGATCAGGAGAAAAAGGCACATATGTCCCAATACACTTGGTATTCACCTAAAAGCCTGCCTGTTGGTCTCTCTTCTACTAACTTATAAATTTCAAAAACGGAATTACTAAGTATATGTATTTATGTACAATATTTACAACTTAGATTTTTTCCAACCCCAAATTATGTTTCAACCCATAAATATGTGAAAAAGTTGGCATTTTAATACAATGCTTAAAAAATTCCAAAACTTTACCTCAAAAATACTTTAAACCAATTTTCCAAAGTGCTATTTTCACAGGCTCACGTCTGCACCACAACCACCTAGTCCGGGCACGGAGTCGCCGATGTCGGAGGGAGCGACAGCACTTCAGACAGACGCCCAGGGTGGCAGAAACGCCGGGCCCTCGCGAACCTACAACAAGGCCCCTTTCACCCTCCAGTCCTGAGACAGCAAATCCTGCAGCTCCCCCTCGTCGTCGCTGTCGGCGTTCTCCTCCTCCTTCCTCTGCAGCCCCTTCACGGCCAGGGCCTCTCTGAGCTTGCTCTTCAGTTCGTCCTGGCGGCTGCGCAGCTTTTCCACCCGCCGGTAGCACTCGATCTGCTCGTCGATCTCCCCGATCTGCCGGTCCAGCCGGCCCTCCTCGTCCTCCTCCGCAACGATGGCCTCGGAGATGGTGTTGACCTGCCGCATGGCTTTCTGGAACTCGTCCCACTCTTTGTCCATCTGGTCCTTCGGGGCGTCCACCTTTCGTACCCTCGCATCTATCTCAGGGTCGTCAAAAAAGCCTTCTGGCAGTGCTTCCGCAGTGTTCTCTCTCCTTTCCACCACTTTCTCGTGTATTTCTGCTTTCTCAATGGACCCCGAGTGCGGGACCAGAGGAGCCTTGGGGGGGTCTGTATTCGAGAAGTCGCTCGGCAGCATGCTACTTGTTGCCTCCCGCGGGGAGGAAAGTGAGTGTTCCTTGCCCTGCACGTCGGGCGGCTGCTTGCTGGCGTCCCCCTCTTGTCCTCCTCCCCCCTCCTCCTCCTCATCTTCATAATCGGGGAGTAAACCAAGTCCCGAAGCCTTACCGAGGGTCGCTCTGGCGGGCTCCTTTCCTGCGTGGTCAGCGTTGGTGACCGACGCGGACGTGGACGGCTGTGCCTGGGCCACCTGCGAGGCCTTCGCCCTTTTAGCCTCCTGGCTGTCTGCGTCGGGCGCCTTCCTCTTGGCGGGCTGGGGCGCCGCGCTGGTGGACGGCCCCTGGCTGGGCTCCTTCGCGCCTTTCAGCTCCGCCACTTTCTCCCGGTGCAGCTTTCCCAGGACGTGAGTCTGCCACAGGAGCTCGCTCTTCACCGGGGTGTTACACAGGGCACAGCTCAGCTGCCCCAAGCGGTTGTACTTGGCGAATGGAGATTCTATGCGTTTCCTGTTGGTGCTCAGGCGCTGCTTCTCCTTCATCAGCCGCCGCAGCTCGTCCTGACTCACCACCCGCTTCCCGGCCGTAGGCCGAGCAGAGGCGGAGGACGCCATCTTCGCGACCCGCCCCGAGGCGTTCCTGGCTTCCGGTGCGGCGCCGCCTGATAGCGTCACTTCCTGTCCGGGCGGGGATTGGCTGAGGCTCCAGAGCGTGGACGTTGGCGCCGGGTTTTACCTCGGAGTCGCGGCAGAGGTGGCTTTAGCGGGTCAGGTGGTTCTTCAACTGTCCTGCGATGGCCGCGATCAAGGCGGTAAACGCCAAGGCTGAAGTGGCGCGGGCCCAGGCGGCCTTGGCGGTCAATATCTGCGCCGCTCGAGGGCTGCAGGATGTGCTGCGGACCAACTTGGGCCCCAAGGGCACCATTAAAATGTGAGGCGGCGGTTAGGGCGCCGGCGGTTGGTCGGGTGTCGGGTCCGGCAAACGTTCCGCTGAGACACATGTGGACACACTTGTGGGCGAGTCCCCTCATTTTCACCCCTGCCCTGCGGTCATCTGGAGCGGGATGGAGGAGGAGGAGGGAAGCCTCCCCTAGGCAAAGGCCCCACCCACCCCGTCCGCCCCACCCACCCGACCAACTCTTCGTTAGGGCTTATGTGCAGTTGCAAAGTGCATGTAGTGTTTCACAGGAGACGGAAACCAGCTAACTCCCCTGCCCGTCTGCCCTTCGTTTCGGCTTTGTTTGCGGGTGCGGTGCAGCGCAGAGGGCATGGGCTTGGGGGCCTGGCCGGCGTGGGTTCAGATCCAAGCTCCCGCTCCAGCTGTCAGTCCGTGGCAAGTTACTTGGGCGCTGTGTGCCCAAGGCTTCTCCCATCTGTTCAGCCTTTCAGCGTGTGCTTATTTAGCGCCATTCTTTCCTTTGGAGAGAGTGAGGGAAAGAGACTACTGGGCGCAACAAGGCGTGAGAGGAGGGATACAGTCCCAGGAACGAGAGAAATACGCTAACAGCGACACAGGTGCTTGTTAGGTACTAGCGGGGTGCGGAGATGACCGAGATAAAAGGTCAGCTTCGGTAGAAATGGATGTGATGTACTATATAACATGCAGTATGTATTTTAAAGTGTGGCTTGCATTACACTTTTAATCACATAACTTGTTTATACCGAGGAAGGGGACTGATCACTGACGGGAGAAGGCAAAGACAAGTAACAGGTGATCTGTGATCATAGTCTGGAAAGGTGAGTTAGAGCGCACTAGCCGGAGAAGTGAATGAGGTCTTGTAGACCCAGCAGTTTCAAGAACAAGGAAGCCAATTGCTGTAAATCCAACAAATAAAAGCACACGTTCTGTATTAAGGGAACCACGAGATTTCCTTTGGTAGGCGGGGCATTTGAAATAGATGTAAGCCGCACTGGGAAAGGTCCGCTATGTCATCGCTAAGTAGTTTGGATTTAGCCTTGAAAATGGTGGAGAACGTGGAAACCCCTGAAGGGTTTTTGATGGGGGAACTGCCCGAGCCATTCTGCCTGTTAGGAAGATAGACGAAGGGTAGATTCCCGTTCAGAGCTCTGTGGGCGCTGAACGGTCCAGACCGCACGCAGATGGCGCCGGTGGCGGTGGCGGTGGAGAGGGGGGAGTGGTCTGAAGAGGCTTCTATGTTGTCCAGCTGACAGAATTCGGTGCTCTGATGAATACGAGGGGCGGAGAAAGAAGCTGAACAGGGAATGAATGGCAACGTTTCATCAGAGTTAAAAACCTGCGGGAAACTCACCCACCCGTGGCCTGAGACTCCAGGCGCTCTTCCCGAGCCAGCCCCTCTCCTCACTCCCCCACGACGCCCACTCCCGCTCTCAAACGCGCACACGCTCCACCCGGAGTGCAGTCGCCGTAGCAGCGTCTGGGGAAGTGGTTCCGTGGGCCGCAGCGCGTGCTGCTGCGTGCGGGGCCTCCCGGGGTTCGGGGGACGTTTTCCAGGCCCGGTTCTCCGTATGAAGGAGAACGGAGCGGCAAGCACCGGGGGTGTCTCGCTTGGCTCTCGCCGCGTGAGGTTAATAACACCTGTGTTTTCTGAACAGGCTCGTTTCCGGGGCAGGCGACATCAAACTCACCAAAGACGGCAACGTGCTGCTTCACGAGATGGTGAGCCCGTGCTGCTGACTTCCATGCGCCTTACTGCGGCTTAGCTGAGATCGTTACACAGCTCGGGTATCTGTAAACCGAGGCTGCCAGCTGACTCTTGCAACCGTGAGATACTTGTAGGATTAAATGTCAAAAAATGTTTTTTTGGGGGGCTGTTTTCATGTCTTTGTATACTTCAAGAAATAGCTTAGGGATGCTTCCAGATTGGTTGCATTTTTTTAAAGACACTGCATTATGTTCTTTATAATCGTGGAAAAGTAAAAAAGTCCTTTGCAATTTTAGTAAATATATTCCTCTTCAAGACTGAAGGATTTAATCTAATCTTGGAAATGTCATTGCATTCTTGAGCGAAGACTCTTTTATAGAATGTTCAGATCTCATTAGTTCTCAGCCGTTAACTTTCGGTTCTGACATTTTTTAAGCACCGGTAGTACAACACTCGTGAGCTTGTGGAGGGAGGCTTATTCAAGTTCTTAATTCTGCCGTTGGCGTTTAGGTCGTCTTGTTTTTAGTGGACCATTTCTGCATTTGCTCCTCTGTCTTTTTAACTCTGTTGCTTGCTTTCCCCAGCAAATCCAACACCCGACAGCTTCGCTGATCGCGAAAGCAGCCACGGCCCAGGACGACGTCACGGGAGACGGCACCACCTCCAACGTCCTGATCATCGGGGAGCTGCTGAAACAGGCCGATCTGTACATCTCTGAGGTACTGGAATTGCGTAGAATTCACGTCTATATGGTACTTTATTTTGAATGGAAAGTTGACTTTTTTTGCACTAGTAAAATGGTTTAGTTTTGGGGGGGCAAAGGTTAATATGAAAATATTTTTTCACATTATAGATGAAAATAATAATGAACTGTTTTAGCCAAACCGATGTCTTTTATTGGAATTATATACCTGTTTTTAAAATAAAAAAATTAAGATATTTGAAAAGGTAAAATAGGAGCCATCACTGATAAAGTTGAAACCAAATTATGGTTTTAAAAAATAACTGGGAAAAACGTAACTATTTTTAAAGTGAAGCTTACCGAGGTGACATTGTACGTTTCAAGGGTACAGTTCTATAATCCATCACCTATCAATTGCGTTGTGTGCTCACACCCCAAGTCTGGTCTCCTCCTGTCACCGCATTTTCGGCTCCCTTTACCCCGTCCATCCTCCCCCACCCCCCTCGCCTCTGGTGGCCGCCACACTTGTCTACGTCTGAGATTTTTGTTTTGCTTTGTTTGTTTGTTGCTGTTTTATACCCCACATGTGAGTGAAGTCATGTGGTCCTTGTCCTTTTCCCCCTGACTTGTTTTGCTTAGTAAGATGCTCTCAAGATCCATCGTGTTGCTGCAAATGGCAGTGTTTCATCCTTTCTCACGGCCAAGTGGCGTTCGTTGTCTGTGTCTGCCGCACCTTCTCTCTCCAGGCCCCACGGGGCCGTGTGCAGGTCCGGGCTGCTGGGAACAAGGCTGCAGTGAGCATAGGGTGCCTGCGTCTTCAAGAGTAAGTGTTTTCAAGTGTCCCGGGTAGACCCCCGGAAGGGGGTTGCTGGGTCAGATGGGAGATTTAGGCTTAGTTGTTCGAGGAGCCTCCGTGTTGTGTTCCACAGCGTCCACACCAGTGTCCGCACCCACCACGTCTTTCCCTCCACAGCTTTCTGGGGCACACTGCTTCCTTCTTGGCGGTGGCAGCCGTTCTGGCGGGTGTGGGGGCATCTCGCTGTGGTTCCGATCTGCATTTTCCTTACAGCCAGCGGTGATGAGAATCTTTTCGTGCGTCCGTCGGCCCTTTTTACGTGTTCTCGGGAAAGCGTTCGGGTCCTTCGCCCATTTTTACTTGGATTGTTTGTCGTTTGTTGTCGAGTTGTATGAGTTTTTTGTATATTCTGGGCAAAGCCCCAAAGTACATTTTGCTAATATAAAATAAACTATATTTATATATTTTGTTTGCGCCATATTGAAGGTTTGTTTGCACACATCTCCCATTCGGTTGCTTGCCTTTTGGTTTTGTTGGGAGTTTCTTTTCCTGAGCAGAAGCTTTTCAGTTTGACGTCGTCCCATTTGTTTATTTTTGCTTTTACTTCCCTGGCCTTTGGGGTCAGGTTCAAAAAAGCCTCTCTGAGTCAAAGTTCTATAAGTTTAGTGCCTATGTTTTCTTATGTATGTTTTATTGTTTCAAATCTTATATTTAAGTGTTTAATCCATTTTGAGTTAATTTCTGTGTATGGTGTCAAGTAGGAGTCTAGTTTTTCTTTTGCCTGTGGCTTTCCAGTTTTCCCAGCACCATTTATTGAAGAGGCTTTGCTTTTGGAGAAAAATTCCTGAAGGCTTCCCACAGTGAGAATTTACCTGCCTTTCTGGTTTTATCTCCCTTGCAGACTGTCTGCTGTAGCCAGACTCCTCCGTTCTCTAGCCTCTGGAGTTGTTACAGATATTTCTACCTCTTTGCGTTTGTTCAGTCTGTGTTCTTGTCTTGGCCTTTCTTATCTGTCTTCTCCAAGTGTTTGAATTGTCCTCTCTTTCAAGGAGCATTTCAGCAGAGCATAGTCTGGTCAAAATGCTAAAATTATTACTTCTTTGTGTTTCATTTAGTATTGGGAATTGTCTATTAATTTAGTACCTTCAACTTATTTCAGTAAGGATGCTTTTGCCTGTTAGCAGCAGAAACTTGACTAAAAGTCACTTAAACAATAAAGAAATTATCTGCCTTAGCAGAGTATAGAGAGATAAGGCAGGCTTCCGGGGCCGGGTGATCAAGTACGTGGGTCCCCTCTGTCTTAGCTTCTGCTGCTGTTTCTTCATAAGGCTCATTTTCATCCCGACAGCAAGAGTGCCGGAGGAAGTCAGGCCCACCTTCCCCCCGTAGGGACACTCAGCAGGAGAGTGGGGGGGAGTGCCGTTCACCCAGCTGCGGGGCATGAGTCCTTACGTCATGTGACTGGGCCGACTTTGGTCTTACGTCATTCCAGACCAGTAACAGTCTTTGGGGAACTGACTCAATCTAATCAGGAGCCCCCCCTTGAGTTAGGGAGAGGGTGGGCTTCCTCTCAAGCACTGGAGGGAGGGGCAGACCTAAACGCAATTCAGGTCGGGTTAGGAAGAGAGGAGTCGGGAAGGGGAGATGGCAGCAGACATCCACATCCTTGTGCAGCTGCGGCGGTGCGGCAGCAGCCAGGCCATGGAAGGCACTTAGCACACCGACCAAGAAGAATATTGTTCGTATTAACATACTACTGAGTGAGCCCTGGCTGGTGTGGCTCAGTGGATTGAGTGCAGCCTATGAACCAAAGGGTCGGTGGTTCGATTCCCAGGCAGGGCACATGCCTGGGTTGTGGGCCAGGTCCCCAGCAGGGGGCGTGTGAGAGGCAACCACACACTGGTGTTTTTCTCCCCCTCTTTCTCCCTCCCTTCCTTTCTAAAAATAAATAAATAAAATTTTTATAAAAATATCTGGGGGATGGTTTTAAGGGAGTCAAGACTGGAGGTTTCCAGAGTAGTCCGGGTGAGGAGTCGGAGGTGCTAGACTGGGGAATGTTTTGAGGGTGGGTAACAGTAGGCTCTGGAGTCAGGTCTATGGGTTTAAATCCTGGCTCCCTT
The DNA here is from genome assembly GCA_004024845.1 of Tonatia bakeri. NCBI lineage: Eukaryota > Metazoa > Chordata > Mammalia > Chiroptera > Phyllostomidae > Tonatia > Tonatia bakeri. The sequence continues at coordinate 10,239 of PVIA01006332.1, read as the reverse complement.
CTTATCTGCCTGCCAATCCCAGGCCAATTACCTTATCCCTGTAAGCCTCAATCTCCTCATCTGTGAAACAGGATAATAACCACAGCTCCCACTTCATCGCGCCGAGAGGACTAACTTAAATAAAATATGTAAAGCTCTCTAGAATAGTGCCTGACCCAAATGCTCAATACATGTCAACTTTCAGAAATTGTTGTAAAACTAATGTGAAGGGATGGAGGTAATAAATTAGACCTAGTTCCAGCTTCAGTAAGTTTGTGCATTACTTTTCAGAATAGGCAATTCTGTTTCTTCAAAAAAATATTTTGTTATAATGTCAAACCTATAGAAAAGTTACAGGAATATTCCAAAGAATAACATTTTTCTCAGATAAGTAAATGTGTATACATGTGTTTATACTTGTTGTAATGTACATTTTTTTTTTAATGAATGGTATAAAAATAAGTTTCAGAGGCCTTGGCTGGGTAGTTCAGTTGGTTAAAGCATCATCCCAATATGCCAAGGTTGCGGGTTCAAACCCTAGTCAGGGTACATACACAAGTCAACCAATGAATATATTATTAATAAGAAGTGGAACAACAAATCAGTTGCATGCTCTCTCTCTCTCATAAAAAAATAAAAAATACAATCTTTTAAAAGATTTTATTTATTTATTTATAGAAAGAGGAAGGGAGAGAGAAAAAGAGGGAGAGAAACATCAGTGTGTGGTTGCCTCTCACACGCCACCCTACCGGGGGCCTGGCCCGTAACCCAGGCACGTACCCTGACTGGGAATCCAACCAGTGACCCTTTGGTTCGCAGACCAGCGCTCAATCCACTGAGCCACACCAGCCAGGGCAATAAATATATCTTTTAAAAAAAAGAGTAAGTTGGAGATATGACAATCTAAATATTTAAGTGTATATGTCTTAAAACCAGGGAATTCTCTTACATAATTCGGTGTAGTAGTCAAAACCAGGAAATTGATATTAACACTGACACACCGATGCAGATTTTGTTCAGATTTCATCATTTGTCCCGATAGCGTCCTTTACAGCAGGAGGAAATCCAGGTCCAAGCGTCGCATTTCGCTGACATGTCTGGTCTCCTTGAAGCTGAGCCATTGTTCGTGTTCCTGGACAGTGTTGTTTTTAGAGTACAGGCCAGCTACTTTGTAGAAAGTCCCTCAAATTGGATCCATTTGTTTCCTCAGATTAGACTCAGGTGATACACTTCTGGCAGGAGTGCCAGGTAAGCGCCGTGGTGTTCCTCGTGCGTTGAATCACGAGGCGCACGTCCGCCCGCCCCGTTGCTGTGACGTTAACGGTGAGCGCTGAGTGAGGGCGGTGCCCGTCTGCCGGTTTTCTCCAAGGCGGTGAGAGGGCTCCGCGCCCGTCCCGCAGGGCGCCGCACGACGGCAGTGATGAAAAGAACTTGCAGAAATAAAAAGAACTTCCGTCATTTTTTTTGTACTAGACTTAGAATTTTTCTGTAAGTTTGAGATTGTTGTAAATGTGAAGCAATGAAAAATCACTTTTATAAATTATATACATACATACTTTATGAATTATGTACATGCATACACTTATAAATTATATTCATACACTGAAATGCTACTTTTTTTTAGACATCCCTGCTAATGGGAGAGGATGGTTACTTTTACTCTGTGTGACTTACTTTATAATTTATAGTTTTATGTTGTTTTAATAGGGCCTGCACCCTAGAATAATAGCTGAAGGATTTGAAGCTGCAAAGAAAAAAGCACTTGAAGTTTTGGAAGAAATTAAAATGAAAAAGGAGATGAAAAGAGACTTCCTCTTGGATGTGGCTCGCACGTCTCTGCAAACTAAAGTCCACGCTGAACTGGCTGGTGTGCTAACAGAGGTCCGTGGCTGAGTTTCCGTAGTTAGAGAGAGTGTAGCCTGACACGTGACTTTTTTCCTATAAGATAATCAGCTGTTGCATGTGGTTCTTTGGAATGTAAAATAAATCGTAAAATATGTAAGACGAACAAATGTTTCCAGGCTTGCTTACTGACTGGATTTGGTTGGTCAGAACGGTGGGTACAGTTTTTTCAGAAGTGTCACATGGGGGTGATGTGCTGGTCTCTTTCACCCAGAGGTCCGTGTGCGCCGTGTGAGGTGGCACGTGGGGGAGCCGTGTCGGCAGTGTGCTGTGCGGCTAGGGGACCACGTCAGTGAAGCGCGGTGGTTCTCACAGCCCTCTCGTCTGGGCAGTGCACGGTTTGTTCTGTTACTTCTGCACGTAGAGTGCTAGAAGGACAAGATTGGGTATTCTGGGGAGCCTTTATCAGGGAGCTGTAGTTTGGTGATACCATTGCTGCTTAGCTTTGCGGTTTCTGAAACTTGAATATATTAATGTATCAGGAGTGATGAGTTCATAACCAAATTCACAAGACGTTGACATGTAAGTCAGGATGCTATCATGCTCATTCACTCTGAGAAGTGTAAATACCGCATGGAGTGGGGCACCTGAGTTGTTTCTGGGCAATTCTCCTTACCGATGGGAAAGCCTAGCCGAGGAATCAGATTAAAATCACACAGTTTCTTACTGAGAAGAGTCCAGATAAAGACTCTGCTGTATTTTCTGCTTTGGGAACACGTGTATCAAGGGCGCAGAATCTTCATGCTCTCTGGGGAGAGCCTCGACTCTCAGAGTTGTGGGAACACCGAAACTCTCGTTATCCAGTATTGCTGTCATCATTCCCTAGTGGGCTCCAGACCAAATGTTCTGTTTGCGTAAACTTTTCTAAGGTGCTCTTTTTGCTTTATTTGTATTTTAGGGTGGTTGTGCTACTGCACTTAATCTCCGTGGTCATTTTTACATCGCCCTCGGACCTGAGTCCCAGGCGTTAGTGCTGTGCTTCTCCAGTGCTCACCCTGGGCCGTCTGGCAGAGTGAGGGGGGCACACCTTTCCGGAGGGTCACCTTTCACTTTGCGACTTCTGGGGAAAAGCACTATTTCCACGTTAAACCACACGTGTGTGTATAATGGTGTGACACGGAAAGTTTTCAGGGTAAAACACAAGGCCTGAAACTCTCATGCAGTCGTAGCCAGCAGATCTGCGCTGCGCCCTTCTGCGGCGTCCCCTTCTCCTCTCTGGAGGCGCCCTCGGCGGCGAGGTTTGGGCGGCGTTGGTGCAGTGGCAAGAGCAGTGGCCTGGCGGTTCCGAGGCCTGGGTTCTAGGCCTGGTCCCGCTACTGCTGTCTGGGCCCTGTTTGAAGACCGTGACTTCTTACAGTCTTGTGTTAGTTTTCTCATCTGTACAAGGGAGGGTTTGGACTAGAGATCTCTGAAGTCCTCCGGGCTGTGATGACTGGCCTCCTGACCAACTGGCACTATTTGGCCGGGCCCTGTGTTTTGGAGCCTCAGGCTCTTTATCTGCTTAGTCCGGTGACAGATTGCTGGGGCCAGTGGTTTTTTGCAGGAGCCCGAGTAATCACTGTTCCCGCTCGCTTCTCCTGCAGGCCGTGGTGGACGCCGTCCTGGCTGTGCGAAGACCGGGGCGCCCCGTCGACCTCTTCATGGTGGAGATCATGGAGATGAAGCACAGATCGGGGACAGACACGAAGTAAACGACACTGACTTGGGCAGTGCGCGGGCCGAGAATATTTGGTTATCTTCACATATTCTTTCGTTATTTCACTAGTTGTTCATTAACAAATGTTAATTGGGTACTTACCAGAGCCAGTCACTGTTCCAGGTGCTACGAGTAAAAAGCAAACAGAACAGAACTTCTCCGAGAAGCTGGCATTTCTAGTTGGAGAGGGTGAACAAGTGGGTGACAGTAAGTGCTATGAGGGGCTAGAGTAACTGTGTGTGTGAGCGTGTGCGCACTTTAAAGTGACATGAACTGAACTAGAGAACCGGCGAGGTCTCCGGAGAAATGAGGGAGCTAGCCTTGCGAGCACCCGGAAGAAGAGTCTTCTAGGCAGAGGGAGCGACAGTCGCAAAGGCCCCTTGGCAGATGTATGCTGGGTGTTCCGTTGTGCCTAGAGCAGAGTCGGGGAAAAGTGGAGGTGGCGAGGTCGGCGAGGTTGGCGAGGTCGGCGGTGACGCACTTAGCGTCACCTGACAGTGTGTGCTCAGAGTGGGCAGCCTCTTGTCGGTGTGGGACTTAACCCCTTTCAAGTGTCCTGTCGGGGAAAGTCCTAATCACACGGAACAGCAGAGAGGAGAGCAGTGAACTCGGCACCTGTCACTCGTCTCCATCATTTCCAGTGTGTAGCTAACCTCGCGGACATTGTTCCCTTTACATATTCCTTTCCTTTCCCCGTCCGGATGTTGGATTATTCTGAAGCCAATCCAGATATCCTATTTCATCAGTAAATACTTTACCTTTGATATATACGTGTATACTTTTACTTATTTGTAGAAGGTCTGCATGGTTCTTTCTTAAATTTGCCGTATCACTGTTTGTGGTTTCCCATTCCCGGCATGTCTTCTCAAACTTAGTTTTCTTTCTTTAAGCATATAGTTCATGTCTGATAATTACAATACTTAAAGTCTGCCTTGTCTGTTTATGGTGTTTATTGTATTTTGCTGGTTCTCACTCATTCACACGTTTCTGTATGTGCCACTCATTGTGTTTGAAAAAAGTCTTTGTAGAAATAATTTGCAACCTAGGAGGAAGGTGCTTTTCTGAACAGAGGAGTTGCATTTGCCGCTGTGAGGGCTCCAGAGACTGCTTTACATTAAATCCACAGCTCAGGGCTCTTTGGGAATGTCTAGTGGTTGTGGGTTCTGACTGCAAGTCCATGTGAGGGCTGCCTGCTTCTAGTTTGTTTTTCTGATTTATACCCTGAGTATGTAACCCCCTGGGGTTCCCACTTTATGTGCAGAGGGCCTTCTATGAGACCCTGCACCTTGGATGAACTCTGCACTCTGAATTCTGTTCCCTTCTCCATGGGAGGCCGTTGAAACCGAAGTTCAGAGTTGCCTGAACTGTCAGGCGACTTTATGATGAGATGCCGCAGTTCTCTAAGGGTTTCTGGTTTTTTTTTTTCAGTTGTGAAAGGAAAATTACTTTGTAGCTCTTCACTATCTTATAGCTTTCTAGTATTTTAGAGGGTTTTTGTTTTGTTTTTGCTTTTAACCCAGTCGTGTTTTCTGTAGTAGGAATGGTCCAAATTAGCCTACCACTGCCGAGGGCAGTGCATGTCCGGTCTGTTTCAGAAGGACCCTGAGGCTGCTGTGCAGGCAGTGCGCTGTGGGGTCGGGGGGGGGGGCGGCCAGGGCAGAGGCCGGAAACCAGGGGGACTCCTCTGCGATAGAGGTGAGAAATGAAAATGCTTTAGGTCAGGGTACACTTAGAAGGAAGGGCCAAGAGGATTTCTTAGTGTTTGGACATAGAATGTGACGGAAACAGAGGAGTCAGGATGTCTGTTGGGTTTTCGCGTGAGCAGCTGGGAAGGCGGAGGTGCCAGTTCCTGGGATGGGAGGACTGGGAGGAGCGGGTGTGGGGTGTGTTGTACGTTGGATGCCCATCCGTACGTTGTACATTAGGGATCCACGTGAAGAGGCTGACGGAGAGTTGGAGAGGGTGTCTGGGGTTCAGAACACTGGTCTGGACTGGAGAACACATTTGGAAGTCAGTCGGTGGACGGATGACTTAAAGCTGTGAGCGCTGAGGAGGCCATCTGGGAAGTAAATACAGACAGCGGGAGAAGGGATGTTAAGGATTGGGAACTTCGGGAAACTCCGCTGTCCAGAACTGGAAAGATAAGGAGCGCTCAGCGAAGGGGCCTGAGCAGGGCGGTCAGCGTGGTAGAGGGAGAGCCGAGAGGGCGTCGCCGACGCCGGGAGAGGGAAGTGTTTCAACAGGGAGGGAAGAATCAGCGGTGGTACGTGCTGCTGAAATTTTGAGCAAATTGTTGTGAACTGAGAATGAACTGTTAGATTTGGAAACCATTTGTGGGTTTTTTGGTAGCTTTAATGAGAGCTGACTCAGTGAAGGGGTGGGTGTGAACGGCAGATTGAAGGCGGGCTCGAGAGAGGACGGTCTGGGAAGAAGTGAGGGTGCAAATGCGGACAGCTCAGGGGAGTGCAGCTATGGACGGGGGCAGAGGATGGGGGCGCGGCCAGAAGGGGGTGTGAGGATGGGGTTGGACGGAAAGAATCCTTTGCTTTAAAGATGGCAATGATTACGGCAAGTGTGCATCCTGATGAGATGGCTCCTGTAGGCAGAACGAGTTGATGTGGGGGAACAGGGAGCAACGAGGAGCAGAGAGGGGAAATGGGGTGTAGTAGACAGGGGGAGGGGTTAACCTTGGAGAGGAGCACGGACAGTTCAGTTTTAATGTAGGATGTTCAGGTTCAAGTGCAGGTGGATCGGTAGAGGTAGTAATGGCACAGCGTGTCATTTTTTCTTAAAGAAGCACGGCCATTTGCTGAGAGTGACAGTGAGGAAGTGGCGGAGACTCGAAGAGTGAGGAATGTCGGACGTGGGTTGTTTGTTTCTTCCCAAATAAAGCACCGTCGTGTTCCGTTAGGGGTTAGGAGTAACCTAGTTAGATGAAAACTTTGGAAACTTCCTTATAATTGTATTTAAGTGTTTGAAAATTATTTCCTTAATGCATAACAAATATTGGTTATAAAAGATTCATAAGTAGAAATGACATTCCCTAGTGGGCATAAATGCATTTTTAAAGAATTATAAAGATATTTACTCTTGAAGGAACATTTGGAAAAGAAGAAAAAAAGACTCCCCCAACATTATCCATATTTTTATATTCCTAACCACTCAAACATAATCCTACTCTTTTACTTTCCTTTCATATTTTTTCTTTTCAATGCCAAGGTGCTATTTTTTAAAAAAATAATCACCTGAGGATATGTTTATTGATTTTGGAGAGAGAGGAAATGAGAGAGAGAGAGACAGAGAGAGACAGACAGACAGACACATTGATGTGAGAGAGAAACACAGACCGGTTGCCTCCTGTGTGTGCCCCAGCCAGGAAATGAGCCCACAGCCTTTCGGTGTATAGGACGGTGCTCCAGCCAGTTTAGTCACCAGGCCAGGGCAAGGTGCTTGTCTTTTTTTAAAAGAATAGTTATTATCATGTTTTATATGCAATTTGTCATTGAGTGCTTATCAGCTGCCCCTATAAATATTTTTCGGTGTTATTACAGTTTTCATGACTGTGAAAGAGCTGGGCCATTATTTGCTGAACAATGCTTTATTATTGGACATTTAGGTTAACATTTTAGTTGTTTCATATAATTATTTTGAACAAATGTTCCTAAGAAACTCATTGTGTGCCTACCTTTTGTTACTTGATCAGCTGTGTCATTTGTTTGAGCACATAATTCAGAGGATAATTCTGGGTTGATTTCACTGAGACTTAACAGTCACAGTGTGTTCGAGTAGGTTATCATTTCTAATTTTACTCATTATGTGTCAGGATTAAAGTTGGCGCAAGGAAACAGTGTGTGCCCTGGCAGTTCTGTTACAACTTTACAGAGTGTAATTCTAATTTTATACCAAATTTTAGAGTGTATATTCAAAGAAAAAAACATTAAATATTTTTAATAGGTTGATAAGAGGATTAGTTTTGGATCACGGTGCCCGTCATCCAGAAATGAAGAAGCGAGTAGAAGATGCATTTATCCTTACTTGCAATGTATCACTAGAGTATGAAAAAACGTATGTGTGTCATTTACTCTTTATAGCTTTTTTTGGGGATTTTATTTATTTTTATAGAAGGGAAAGGAGGGAGAAAGAGGGAGAGAAGCACCAGTGTGTGGCTGCCTCTCACGTGCCCCCTGCTGGAGACCTGGCCTGCAACCCAGGCATGTGCCCTGACTGGGAATCGAACTGGTGACCCTTTGGTCGGCAGGCCAGCGTTCAGTCCACTGAGCCACACCAGCCAGGGCTGCTCTTTATAACTTTCAAAATCATTTTTTTCTAAAAGTGTTTTAAAATTTTCCTTTACTCCCAAATGTTTAGTGTAAATGTCTACCTTTTCTTCTCTGCCTCCTTTCACCACCTTTACTATCTTGTTTTTATTAATCTTTTAGAGAGGTAAGCTCTGGTTTCTTTTATAAGACTGCAGAAGAAAAAGAGACATTGGTAAGAGCTGAAAGGAAATTTATTGACGATAAAGTACAAAAAATAATAGATCTGAAAGACAAAGTTTGTACTCAGTCCAACAGAGGATTTGTTGTCATTAATCAAAAGGTGAGAAAAAAAGTTTGGATTTTAACTATTTGTAAATATTCTTCATTGTTTTTCTTTTTTAAAAAAATATTTATTTTTAGACAGAGGGAGAGAAGCATCAATGTGTGGTTGCCTCTGGTGCACCCTATAGTGGGGACCTGGCCTGCAACCCAGGCATGGGCCCTGACTGGGGATTGAACTGGCGACCTTTTGGTTCGCAGGTCAGCACTCAATCCACTGAGCCACACCAGCCAGTGCTCTTCACTGTTTTTCAAAGTGTGGTCTCTGCACCCCCAGGAGTCCGTAAGACCATTTCAGGGAGTTCGTGAGGTCAAAACTGTTTCATAGTACTAATAATGATGCTTTTACATCGTGGTGCCATTTGCACTGATGATGCAAAAGCGGTGGCAGGCAGACTGGCTGGTGCCTCCGCACAAGCGAAAGCCGTGGCGCCAACTGTGACCACTGTGCCTGGTGGTCGTCGCGCTCTTTATTGTCACACCCCCACACTGGCCGTCAAAGGGAAGAAGGCAGGCTCGCTGAGGAATGTATTCATGAAGTGGTAAAACTCACTAATTTTATTGAATTTTGGCCCTTAAATGATTCCGTGTGACAAAATGTGAAGTGCGTAGGAGACGCGTTCAGCGCACCACAGTGTGTCTGGGAGGGGCTCCTGTGTGGTCGGGCTGTAAGCTGAACTGACCGCTTTCTTCATGCAATGCCATTTTTACTTGAAAGAGGGGCTGACAGACAAACTATATTTAGATGTGGGTACTTGGTAGGGTTTTCTCAAAAATGAGTACATCAGTCTCGTCACTTCAAGGAAAACAGCTGACACTATTCATTGCCAATGATAGCGTTTAAGTCTTCAAACAAAAATTAGAATTTTGGAAAACTTGTATCTGCTACTGTGAATTCGACAGCTTTCCAATATTTCAAAGATTTTTCTGATTTTATTAGTGATGATAGTAGCTAAGGTGATATTTTTGATATTGTATAACCATGAAATGTGTCAACACTTGGAAGCCCTGCCTAATTTAGTGAACCATTATTTTCTAAATGCCTTAAAAATGCATGCTTTTTCAAAATATGCACAAGTAAATAATTCAAAGTGCAAGGTGGACAAATGGACTTGAACGTGAGAGAGTGTGGAAAGGTTATCAATGTGGTTCCACATTCCATGTGGAAACTGACCACTTGTTGAATTTTCCTACTGAAGAAGAATATCCACATTTATCTGAAAAGGCTTTTAAAATATCCCTCTCTTTTCCGTACATGTTTCTGTGAGGCCAGGTTTTCTTCCTACACTTCAGCCAAAACAACATATTTCACTGAATTGAATGCAGAAGCAGAGAGGAGACTCAAGCTGTCTTCTCTTAAGACAGATATTAGAAAGGTCTAAGAAAATGTAAAACAGTGCCACTACTCTCACTGTATTTTTTGTTTAGGAAACTATTGCAAATTCTCATTTAAAAATGTTATTTATGTTAACATAAATGGGTTTCTTATTATATTAAATGGATTAATATTTTTAAAATTCTTCCATTTTAATTTATAATATGATAAACATTATAGATACAGCTCATATAAACAAAAGCTCTTTGGGTTCTTTCATTTTTAACTGTGTGAAACAGTGCTGAGATCAAAAAGTCTTAGAACTACTGGCTTAAAGCATGCTTGTAACTTTGTGCTAATTTGATTACAGGGAATTGACCCACTTTCCTTGGACATGCTCGCACAACACGGCATCGTAGCCCTTCGCAGGGCCAAGCGAAGGAACATGGAGAGGTGAGCTCGCGATGGCCTGTGTGCCCTGAGTTACGAGCAGATTCAGTGGAAGTCATCCCGCGTGTGTTCCTTTTAGCCCATATGTAAACATTGTTGAGCAAAATGGTAGCATACACATTTCAAATTTTGTTTTTAATTTCAGTAAATAGTGAGACTGTTAGACGTCAAGATTAACCTACCCCATACCTTCCTTGAAATACAGGGAAGGTTTTCATCTTTAAATAGATTTTAAAAGCAATATGGTCCAGTGACAATGTAGGCTTCCAAGTTGGGTATCTTTTCACCTTTAAGAGGTT
>PVIA01006331.1:0-99278 GCA_004024845.1 Tonatia bakeri | reverse complement strand
TAGTTCAGACTTTCAATGAATCCTCATTGGATTGCCAAGGGTTCATTGGTGTTGGTCATATTAATTATACATACTGGGTGTTGGAAAGAAATGTTCTTTTCTCCCTTCCGTGTGCTGAGAGAACCACCGGTTTAATACCCTTGTCCTCTAGTGACTTAATTTGATTGGTGAGTTTGGAAACGGAAACTGGGTAACGGAGGGAGCTGTCCACAGGAAATGTGATCTTCTCTCCCTGCCCTCCCTATCGGGGCAATCTACCCTGGCCCCGCTGCGGTGACCTGTTGTCCTGGCTCGCTCAGCTGAGGGGTTTCCTGGTTGGGGACCCTTCAGGGCTAAAACCAGGAGAGTGGTTTTCTGTGACCAGCTAGTCAGACCTGGACAATTCTGGGATCGAGGACTAGGAAGCCCATTTGTTCCGTGTATAAGTCACATGATCTACTATCACATTTATCAGTAACACCAGCCATAAAGCCGATAACTTAGTGTCCCCTCAAAGACAGGTTTTGTCTCATTTCTCAGCTGGACAGAAGCCAGGAGTCAGAGAGATGCTATTCGTGGACCTGTTCAACCTGGATCCTGGGCTAGCACTGTCCCCACTGGCCCCTTTCCCTGTAGCCTGGCCATGGACTGACTTGGCAGCCGCCCCAAATAATGACCCCAGATCTGAAGTTGTACATCTCCAAGATAAACATCCCCCTGGGACTAATAAACTTGATCTCATTGAGGCATAAGATCAGAGTTTATTTATCTGCTTGGCTTCTGCAGTGTAATTTCTCCAAGGCCCAGTGATGTTTAGAGAACCCGACCATGGTGATTAAGGGAGGAAGGGATCAAAGAAGGGGAGAAGAGAAAGGGGTAGAACATAAGTGAAGGGGGGTAAGAAGGAGGACAGGCCCTGGGCAGCTCCCCGAGCCTGGGGAATGCCAGGCGGGGGCAGGGCAGAGAGCTCTGTTTGATTCCCTGGTGTGGGGGCAGCACAGACGCGGTGGCTGGCCTCACTTCAGTCATGGAGAACTGAGGGAAGCGGCCAATACACCAAGAGGCTGACTCCGGCCTTTTAGACAGAAACGTTGTCACATATGCCGCCTTCTTTTACTTTTCATAAATCGCCAAATATTTCAGTGAGAGCCATGATAAAAAGAAACAAAAATCTCCTCCGAACATTTAAGTAACTTCCAAATGTTTCATTTGCATAAACTCTTCTGCTGTGCATATTTGTAAATCTGTCATTTGTACAAAGATAGGCTCTTAAATACTTTTGAGATCTACTGTGGCTGATATTCAGCTGCTTTTAACGTGTCCGTGCAGGGTTGATGAGCACAGTGTTTAACGGGCACAGCACAGGCCCTGGCCAATGAAAACGCACACCACATTGCTGGGCTCATTTCCACACGGGCCGCCCTCAGCCCTGTCCCCAGGTCTTGCTTATGTCCTTCCTGGGTCTGCAGTATCCTCCCAGGTCCTCCAAGGTGAAGTTCATGTCCATGTTGTCCAGGAAGCTTTGCCCTGCCACTCCAGTTTTCATTGGTTCCTTTCTCTTTTGAGATCCTATAGTAATAGGATAAAAGCCCCTTTCTCAGACCCTCTTTCCTGGACTTGTTAGACCCCCAAGCACACTGCCCCTAATTGTTTTATGATCCTTTATCCTTGGGACTGGAAAAGTATCAGAAGTGGCCTGAAGGCACAGAGACTCACAAAACTGGACACACCAGACCCCAGCGACCACCGACCCTGCACCCGAAGATAACATCAAGACAAGGTGCAGCCTGTACAAGACCAACGGAAACATCCTGCTCTACGACCAGCCCTTTACCCGATAAAAACTCAAACCCTGACCCTTCAGAGCCGGGGCTGGTGCTGGTGCATATCTCTGCACCCAGCACTTTTCCTCCCTTGGGAAAGTAAAAATAAAACCTTTATTCTCTGCACTTCCTTCTCTTTGTGAATTCTTTCACAGCCTGAATCACCGACCACCCTAACAATTAGTTAGCACCTACTGCTTGGATGATATCGGCTTCCACTGCCCTATGTTGTTTTCTCTGACTTCGTGCCTGTTGATTGATTCTCCTCAATTACACCAAAGGTCAAGAACCAATGCTGAGCCTTCTCCTAACCCCAAAGCACTGGCGTAAAGCTGAACAAGGACTGGCGTACCAGTGTTCACGAAAGAGTGCTCACTCTGAAAACCAGCCCTGCACGCATGCAAATATGTGAATCGTTCATTGCAAGCTTGGAGACCGAAAGCAACCACATGGGATGGTTTGAAATTAAAACTTAGTAAATGAAGGCGTGTCAGGGCAGGCAATCATGTCCTAGGCTGGGATATTCCCAGACAAAGGTCAGTCTTTACCTTACCTGAGCCTGTCTACTGTCTTCTGTTGAATTTCCTTCTTCCAGACCCCTCAAAGCACAGACACTGCACCAGGGGGAGACCACAGCTCCTCTCATTGTTATTGTCATCATGTGAATTGCTGACTGTTTGCTATCCTGCCCCCACCTATGTAAGAGAAGTATGTGTCCATCATTTTACTCTTTATCCAGTCCCAGAGATTCCCCACTCCCCCACCCCCTGCTGCTCTGCTTTTCTCCTACCTCCCTAATCTATCGCCAAAGGATTTCATGTAACCCACTTATGCCTTCTCTTTTGATTGTAACGTATAAAACAAGGCGCAAGACTGCATTTTCTGGGGCATTTTCTGCTGAGGCTTTGTTGCCCAGCAATTGTCATCAGTTTGGGTCAGATAAACTCATAAAAGTTCTTACAGGTTTGCAAGTTTCTTATGCTGACAGTACCTTTCATGGTTCCTGCTTTTTGTACAGTGTTTCTCAAAGAGTGGTATTCTGGGGAGCTTGTTAAAATGCAGATTTACGGGCCTTCCTGCAGAGGCCCTGGGCTTGGGCCCCAGGTGGCTCCCCTGGCTTTCTCCATCTCTAAAGATGCCTTACACTTGTGAGGTGTCTGTGCTCGTTTCCCTCCTGCTGTCCTTAGCTCTCCCCTCCTCTTTCATCTTAAGACTTGCTGTCCTGAAGTGTGCCTTTATTATCATCGTTTGACATTTCGAGGCCATCAGTTTGGACTTAGCCAGGTCCACCATCCTTTCATTGTCAGGTTGGCTGAGAATCAACACAAGTCTTTCCAAAGGGAAGCTCACAGACAGCCCTGGGTCTCACTTCGTTTCTACAGAAGAAACTTTTCCTCACTTGAGGCTTTCTGGATTAAAAGAAAAAAAGAAGAAAGAAAGGAATTCAGGACCCCTCCTGCCTTCTTTGTGCAGGAGAAGGAAGGTGCAAATGAGGGGTTAATTATTTTGTTGGGAATATAAAAGGCAGGTCTTAGTATTTCTCCCCCAGGCCAGTGTCACAGTCTGAGTTTAAGCTGGTGGTTTCTGGAGCCTCTGGGTTCTTTAAAAAGCATGTTTTAGGGTCTTCTGGCAGTTTGTGGGGTGGAGTAGCATTAGCTACATGCATGAGTGTGCCCTTAAGTATGGGAAATGCCTCGCTCTGTCTTTCGGATGGGTCTAGGCCAGGGTCCTCTGCAGATTATGAAGCCAGAGGCAACCATTCCTTCAGTGGACAAGCAGTTAGTATGCCATTACAGGTTGTTGGCTTCATGGCGGTGCTCTGGGGTGTAAGCGAAGGCTAGGGGTTGGTTCTGGACTTTTCGGTGTAACTGAGGAGAAATGATCAACATGGATGAAACGGGAGAAAACAACACAGGGCAGTGGACGCTTACAAGGCCTGTCTGGAAAAAGTCCAGCCATTGTTAATATAATGAGAATGGTTTGCTCAGCATCAGCGTGACCTCACGGCGAAGGAGAGTGGACTGGAATATGCGCGAATAGCGAGGACTTCACTGTAAGAGACAGTGAGGGTGGTAGACACCACTGAGTGAGCACATGTACTATGTGGCTGTCACATTCAAAGTAAGTGAGAGAGTAGAGCAAATTTGCGTCAAATTTTGCATTAAGCTTGAACACTCCTTTACAGAAACTGTTCAGCTATAGGCAGCTGGTTCAGAAGGTTGCAGCTATAGGCAGCTAGTGATTGGCAGCTTCATCATGACAATGTGCCTGCTCATGTATCACATCTCATGCAGAGCTTTTTGGTGAAACATCAAATCACCCTGGTGACTCAGCCCTCCTATAGCTCAGATTTGGTGCCCTGTGACTCCTGTCTTTTCCCAAAACTAAAATCAGCTTTGAAAGGGAAGAGATTTCAGACCATGGGTGAGATTCAGGAAAATTTAATGGGAAAGCTGACGGCAATTGGGAGAAATGTGTGAGGTTCCAAGGTGCCTACTTTGAAGGGTACTCAGGTGTCATTGTCTTACAATGACACCTTACTCAGAGGAATGGTTGCCTCTGGCTTCCTATATCTTGTGTCTTCTTCAATAAATGTCTCTATTTTTCATACCACATGGCTGGGTGCCTTCTGGACGGACATTGTACACCATCCAAACTATAGGTGCTGTAGGAACTCAAAAGAGAGAGGAAGCAATGAGGACTGGAGTGGCAGGGCAAAGCTTCTTGGATAAGACGGACATGAACTTCATCTTGAAGGACTTTGGAGGACACTGCTGACTCAGGATGGACATGAACAGGGCTCAGGGATGGGGCTGATGATGGCCTGTGTGTGAGTTAGCCAAGCAGCAGTGAGGGCTCCATCTGGGACCTGTGGAGGTGGAGGGGCCAGGCTGAGATGACCCCTGAAAAGGCAGGCAGAGAAGCTGCAAACAAAACACCTCGTTGGTTGGAGCTTCATCCACATACCAAAAGTGTGACAGTTCAATTCCCTGTCAGGACACACACAGGAGGCAACCAAGCAACATTTTTCTCTCCCATCAGTGCTTCTCTCTGTCTCTCTTTCTCTCCCTTCCTCTCTCTCTAAAGTCAATAACCATATCCTTGAGTGAGGATTTAACACAATGGAGATGACTCTTCCTGCGCTCCCCTGGGTTGTGGGATCTGATGAGGTGGTACCTGTGCCCACCCTCGTGAGCACGAGCGCTTCATGCAGAAAGTGACGTTCCTGTGCCTCTTCACTCTAACTGAGCTGGAGATTTTCTTGGTGTTGTTCAGAGAACCACAGTCTAGATAATGAGCTTGCAGTCAGCAGAGTTGCCTGTTTGTTCCTCAGCGAGTCTTTCTTCCCGTGTTGGAGTAGGTGCAGTGAGTGTCTGTGCTCTGTGCAGACTCTGTGACTGTCCTATTGGGACCAGGGGACCTGGGTGAGGAGTGGGAGCTCCAAGGCCTGAGGGGGCTCCTGGGGCAGTTGTCACCATTCAAATCCTATGATCTGCTACTTTCTGGGGTCTTGAAAGCATGGATACTTGAGAGAATAGACTACTGACCATGAGAATCCTTGAGGATCTGACCACTGACAATGAACTTACATTTCTCCCAGTAAAATGGTCCCCTACAACCTAGAGGAGCCAGCAGGTGGGTTGGATATCCCAGTGAGGTCGAGTCATCAAGCAGCCAGACCATGATCTTGCCCAAGGGCTGGATGGCACCCAGGGCCAGGATTGCTCTGCCTTCAGTTTTCTTTACTCCCGTAATCATCTCCAGGCAGCCTTCTCCCTGACATGAGAAATATGGCCTCTGCGTACAGGACTTATGAACTGCCTTAGATTTTGGGGTCCCTGTGCTCTCAGCAGCAGAAAGTCTGGTTGGCGACACCCAAGCAAGGACCTATGTGAATGCCAAAAGGGACTAGGATTTGGGACAAGAACATCCTTGTTCAAGTTCTAGTTGCAATACTCAGTGGCTGTGAACGTCAGGCAAGCCTGGCTGACCACTCAACACTTTTTGAGCTGTAGGTTTCATGTCTTAAATGAGAATGATAACCTTGTCCACCCCATGTCTGCTCTTAGGGTTTGTTGTAAAGATCCAGGTGAGACCCTGGACATGTGAGGAAGCAGTTTTAAATCACGAAGAGCAGTGTAATCTAAGGCCTTACTGCTCTGTGAGAGGAACACTTGGGGAAAGGAGGAGCTCCGAGCCCTCAGCCTCTGCTGCTGTGAGACTTCAGGGATATTGTCAGGGTCCCTGGGGTACAAGTGGGTCAGCCCAGCTGTCTCTCAAAGCTGTGGGAGCGATGCTCCAAGGATGGCAACCAGTTACCTGGGGAGAGAGAGAAGGGAGAAGTTTAAGCAGCTTGGCCTTTAGACATACCTGGGAGTTAGTCTTATAGCCAGGTGAGGGGATGGGGACAGCATCCTGTTCCTTTTTGTCCTTTCCAGGCCGGCCTCATCAGTGTGCAGATGTTTCTTGAGGGGCCTGTAGACAGGCTGGGATGGAGAACACAGAGAGTGGACACGGCCTCCGTGGTGAGTGGTTTGTGTTCCTGTCTGGAGAGTGCTGACAGCTGGAAGGCCCGCGTGGCGAACCTGCCCTCAGTCCCCTTTCCGGAGAAGGTAGCATTGCACCGCCCCCGGAAAGAGCTGCAGCGGAACCGTCCCCTGGATTGGTTCAGACTTGTGCCTCAGCTGGCACTTTTTTTTTTATGTGCTAGGTTGGGCCAAAAATGACTCTACCAGGTTCCCTTTCCTTTGTGTGTTTAAAAGGATATGAATTCTATGTTTGGGCCTATTAACACTCATTCATCACGAACCCTTGGCAAAGATTTTTATCACAGAATGACTTCCTTCCTGGGGAGGAGGCCCATCGAGGCAGGGCCTGTACCCCTCACTCTGCTCTTTTCTTGCTCGGTGGCCTGGGCTAATCTGCGTGTCCTTTCTGTTACCTTCATCTGTGGCTTTAAAAGATAATGTCCTTTCAATTTTAAAGGCAAAAACTAAACAGAAACTAAAATCCACTAATCTTCCAAAACAGAAAAAAAAAATGTGCCTTTTGAAAAGAGGAAATTGCTTTTTATTAGGTGTAAAGACCAACAAAAACCCTCCCAGCATCTCCAAAGGCCTGGGAGTTGCCATGAACCGCTGACCCCATTCTGTTGGGTTGGCAAACAGTCTTCCCAAGCCTGCCATCCAAGCAAAATATTGAACTTGACTTGTGCCATGAACAACCTTGCCTCACATCACATCGAGAGATGTTTCCATCTCCCGATCTCCCAAGGGTGCCGGTGTAGTCTTGGTACATGTCCTCTGTGAGGGACATTCATTGGTAGATTCATAAAATATTCAGGCATGAACCTGGAGGGGCAATAGCATAATTATATCACTTAAGAAATAAGGAAATTGCAGCTCAGAAAGGGAGTTGTTTGCCCAGATCTCAAGGGACTTGATTGTCATTACCAGCTAAGTAGTCCACACACTCCTCCACATTCCCCAGTGTTCAGTTGGGGCTGGATGACTAGATCTCGCCAGTGGGCTCTCCACAGAAATGGACACAAGTCAACGTGAAGCAAATATCTCTGTGTTAAGCCACCGAGACTTTGGAGGCATGCAGTTACTGAGGCATAACCTAACTTACCCAGACCTGACACAAACCAACTTTGCAAAACTGTATCCAAAAGAGTTGACTCTTCAAAGGTGGTGTACTATCTCACCCAAAGGTTGGTGTCTCTTATTGCCTGGGAGGCAGTATAGTACAGCAGTGCTTTTGTTTTTTAAGATTTTATTTATTTATTTTTAGAGGGGGGAGGGAGAAAGAGAGGGAGAGAAACAGCAATGTGTGGTTGCCTCTTGCATACCCCTGCATTGGAGACCTGACCCACAACCCAGGCGTGTGCCCCAACTGAGAATTGAACCAAGGACCCTTTGGTTCACAGGCCAGTGCTCAATCCACTGAGCTACACCAGCCAGGGCAGTATGGTAGTTTTAAGACAAACTTTGCTTCCTATAGGTTTGGGAGTCTGGCTGCTAGAGACCTCAGATCCACTACTAATTAGCTGTGTGATTTTTGAGCAATTTACTTAACCTCTTGTGCCTCAGTTCCTCATCTATTATGAATCGGGGCTATTAATGATGACTCTATTATTGACCTGTTGGTAGATTAGATAACACAAGGAAAGCCCTTTTCATGGTGCCCATTGCTGAGCAAACATTCGATATACGTCAACTCCTGTTATTGACTGAGCACATGCATTCTGTCAAAGACACTGTCCTGGGCTTTTCAGAGGCTTTGGAATGAATTGATCTGAATCCTTGTCACTTGTCAGCACCCAGTGTCCCAGCATCCAGATGCACATCATGTGAGACAAATCCCAGCTTACAGACACGGAAAATATGGATCCTCTGGGTCAGGAGCCCCATGTTCCAACCTCTTTCTGCGACATCGTCACACAGGTCTCCAGGATGGCATTGGAGTATTCCTCACAGAGAAACCAAGTCCAGTTTAGCACTCACAAATATTTGCTTTCAGATGAAAATTGGTATTGGAATTTAGGTTATGTAACAACCGATATAAGTAGGAGATTGCAAAATACCTAAGGGCTATGGTTGAAATGAATGAGTACTTTTCTTTAGGAAAAAAAAAATCTGACAAGGGAAAAATAATAAAGCTCTGGTTCCAAATAAATGGATCATATACCCTGGTTTTACTAAAGGCCTAGAGATACATTTACTTATTGGAAAACACCCACCTCTCTGCTGCTGGGAGGCTGGAGTAGGTCTGGGAGAGGCACTGGGACCCAGGGCTCGGAGGCATCAGGCCTGTGTACCTTTGAGTAACTCGGGAACAGCCTGTACTCCATCTTCTAGCATGTCCTGGCCCCCCAAGTCCATCAGAATGCCTCTCAGGAATCCCTATTCTAACTTCAGTTATTTCCTACATACTGAAAGGGAAGGAAAAAACAAAACACCATCCGATAATCTCCGGGACCTAATTTCTAGAGTCAGGATCGTGATCAGCAGAGCTTTTCCCTCTGTGTCAGTCATATTCTATCACAGACTTAAAAGCAGCTCAAAAACGAGGGCTGCGTTTTCTCTTTCATGTAGGGTGATGTTAGGAAAGGCCCGGTGGTGACTAATGGTCCTCGTGGGATAATTCCTCCCCACACTCCTCAGTGATATCCTCTGTTGTGGGAACCACTTTGTTGTCAAAAATGTTCACAACTTGGGCATTTCCATCAGGTGAAAAACAACCGGTCCATGAGATGAGCTTGCATGTGTCTTTCTGTCTCAGCTTTTTTCTGAGAGGTTATTTTTTAATACTACATAAAAAAAAAATCACTACCCTGCTTTGGAGGTTGTTAGAAGATAAATCTGAGATGGGAAAGTGTCAGAAAATGTAAAAACTGGTGCTTTCCACTTTGCAGAACACTGTCATTTTCAGTGTCAGTTGATTTTCCTAGCGTCTCTGCGAGGGGTGCTAGGCAGACGTTTTAATCCTGATTTTCCAGACAGAGGAACTGAAGCATGGAGAGCCTCAGGAACACGGGAAATCAACTGCAACGTCAGGACCCAGACCTGATGC
Source organism: Tonatia bakeri (assembly GCA_004024845.1). Taxonomy (NCBI): domain Eukaryota; kingdom Metazoa; phylum Chordata; class Mammalia; order Chiroptera; family Phyllostomidae; genus Tonatia; species Tonatia bakeri. Next base: position 89,901 of record PVIA01006331.1, on the reverse strand, counting down.
AATGTGCACAAGTGGTAATGGGGAACAAATAGCTCTTTGTTGAACCTCAGGGGACTTGTGGTTGATTTCCTAGCTGCCACTGATTAGCAATGTGATCTTTAACGGATCACTTGAAATGCTTCAACCACCATTCTCCTCATTTACACAATGATGGGGCTAGATGAATGCCCTTTAAAATTCCACGCTTCCGCCCTGACCAGTGTGGCCCAGTGGGTTGGGTGTCATCCTGCAAAGTGAAAGGTGGCAGGTTCAATTCCCGGTCAGGGCATATGTCTGGGTCGTGAGTTCAGTCCTCTGTTGGGGTGCGTATGAGAGGCAACTAATCGGTGTTTGTCTCTCACATCAATGTTTCTCTCCCTTTCTTTCTCCCTCTCTTCCCTCTCTCTAAAAATAAAGAGAGAAAATCTTTAAAGCTTCAAACTTCCATGGTTCCTTCCACCCTGTGAAGTGGTGGCAGTGCTATGGTGGCAGGGTGGGGGTGGGATGAGGAGGCACATGTACATGTTGGGAGGGATTAGAGGCATTGCTGAGGAATAACAAGATGCCTCCTGGGAGAATGGAAAGCCTTATTATGATGCATGTAGATGTAGGTAGATGTTGGGAGTCTTCCTTTTCTATCCTTTCAAGGGGCTAGGCCTGTGAGAAGTGCCCAGCAAGTTAGGTGTGCACAGGACTGTGTTGACCAAAGGCAGAAAGGGAAATTAATGCCCTTGTAGCTGATGGATCTCTAAACGCTGTCACAGTGGAATGCCAGTGCTGGGCGGGTGAAGGGTGCTATCAAGAGTAGGGACCCTTTAAGAAGGGAGGAGGGAAGTGTGTTGACCAGGCTGGGAGACCCAACACTGCAGAGGCCCTGCGTTCATCAGGAGGAAACCCAAAGTGAAAACAAGACTCCCTTCCATGCTTTTCCCACAGGGGTGGGACACCCCTGGGGTGAACATGGGTGGATTTACATTTTTCCCATTAAATAAGCACTAAATAGCATTTCTCTTGTAGGCCCAGGTTTATCTTCCCCTGGATCTCCTGGAGCCTTTGGAAAATGTTGAGCTAGTACAACAAAACACACATCCCTCAGAAGATAAATGCCCCCTTTTCAATGAAGAACTGCTTGCAAGTGAAATGGTTTGATGAGAATAGCATGAAAAGGCCCAAAGAAAAGGTTTTGGCTTTCATTTTGGGGGGTGATCTGGAGTCAACACTGAGGAAGGAGATCGGCTTTGGAGTGGGAGGCGGGGGTACAGTGAGAAGTAACAGAGCAGAGATAAGGACCCTCATCAGAAGGGGTTTCCGTCAGTCATCTGTGACCGTGGCTGTGTGAACTTGGGGAGGCGCTTCTTTCTAAGCCTCAGCTTACTCAATTGTAAAGGAAGGAATCAGAGAAAGTATTTTCACTCCCCCCGATGCAGTCTTTAACTCCAGTGTGGCCTCTTGAAGTTGCTGCTGCTGCTTTTGGTTGTCCCCACCCTCCCCCTCGACGCCTTCCCTCCTAAGGGGCGCTTGACCCCTCGGAAGAGCTTCCCCAAAGAGTCCAGGTCATTCTTCCTGCTTTAAAATGGCAGCTTTGAAAACTTTCACTTCTGGCAGTTGAATAGGTTCTTCTTTTTGTTTTTTTTTTTCACTCCCACCAGAGGACATGCCCACCAACTCTAGAGAGAGAGGGAAGGAATGAGAGAAAGGGAGAGAAACAGTAATGTGAGAGAGACATGTCTATTGGTTGCCTCCTGCACCCCGAGTGGGACATAACCCCAACCTAGGCATTTGCCCTGACTGGGAATCGAACCTGCAACCTTTTGGTCTGTCTATAGGACAATGTTCCAACCAATGGAGCCACACTGGCCAGGGTATTTGAGTAGAGTCTTGCTTGGAGAAGACAGTACCTGAAATCTTGGTTCATCAACCCCATTCATTGATTAACAAAATAAAACAAAATGGACTGCAGTACATACCCTAATCCCACGGAATCCCTAGGAGTAGTCTCTGAAATCTATATATTTAAGTAAATTTTGCTGGTTGGGACCAATTGCCAGGTTCTCTTCTGGTTCTTTGAGAACAAAGTTGTTATTAGCAGAGCTCCCAAAATCGAGGTGAGGCAGAACTAGCCAAAAAGTGGCCCCACCCCACTCGCAAACCTGTCCAGACTGCTGCCCTCTTGGGGTGACTCCTCACAACTCCTCACCACAACTGTGCTCACTGTCCTCAGCCTCTGTGCTCCTGCCACTTGCCCACCTCAAGCGTCATTTGCTGTCCTCTTAGATTTTCTCAGGTCACTCCATTTTTGCAGCTCAAGTTCTCCTTCCTCCAAATACCGTCTCTAGCAGCCCACCCAGCCCAATGTCTCGTCCTTGTCTCTTCTCCCCGAAATCCACTGTGCACTGACATGCATCTTGTGTTGTACCTTGGCAAGCGTAAGCATGTGCATCTCTGCCTTCTGGAGTATGAGTGCAGAGAGGGCAGGTGCCCAGGATGAATCTTTTTCTGGCCTCCTCCTTGGTGCCCATCTGAAGGAGGGGCATTCTGGTCCATGCTCTCAGGACCAGTGGACCCAGTTATAGGACCAGGGGACAGGGTGGTGGCTGGGTAGGGACAGGGAGGCAAGTAGAGATAGGTGAGGCGAGGCACGTGCCTTCAGTACCTACAGGAGAGGACCAGGGATGCCTGCATTCTCTTCCTGGCAGCTGCAAAAGATGCCCTCCCCTCACATGCTCCTTACAGGTCCATGGCACCTTTCTTCCCCATTCAAGGATGATGTTGATGTCGTAATTTGGCTTGCCATAATTTATAAGAAAGTGAGGATCAACCCTACTTATTGTAATTCAGTACATGGTTAAGTACACTGATTCTGAGTTTGCCTAATCTGAGCTGTCCAATGTAGTAGCCACTAGTGACAGGTAGCTGTTGACATTTAATTAAAATTGAATAAAAATTTAACATTCTGTGTTTTAGTCACACTAATCACACCTCAAGAGCTCAGGAACTATATGTGTTGGGTGGCTATCATAGTGCATAGGGCAGTAAAGAACATTTTGGTCATTGCAGAAAGTCCTATGGGGCACTGGTCCAGGCTGCCTGGTGTGTCGATCCCCGGCTTCTCCATCCACCTGCTGCTTGATTTTGGATAAATTACTTAGTCTTTCAGTGTCTTAGCTTTTTCATTTATAAAGTGGAGGAAATACTGGTATCTGCATACAAGACTGTTGAGGTTCAAATAATATCCACGTAAAGCGAGTGGCAGAACAGAGAACTCGGTTCGCTGCAGGGACAGCAGTAGCGTGTGTCACTGGCCCTGTTGTACCAGAATCTTCTCTCCCCACCGTGAAGGATGGCTCTGGTGCCGAGCCTTCAGTAGCCTCTCGACAGGCCGTTGTTACATATTCAGTGTTAACTCTCGAGAGAAGAAAGACTCAGCTGAAAGGGAGTGAGAAGGTTACCTGGCGCAGCCGCCTCTGTTGGGTTAAGCCTGCATTTCCCTCTGTGTACGTGCAGCGACTCGGATCTGCTGTCGAACCAGAGGACAGTTTGATGCTTTCACCTTTTTGAAAAGGACAGAAGTTTCCCTGATTGTGGGCTTTCAGCCAAGGGTGAGTACGTATTGACCCTCTCCATTCTCTCCCTCTCTTTTTTCCCACACTGAGAGCATATTCCTTCTTAAGAGGAAGTTTGTTTTCTGTGTCTTGGAAATGTCAGGCTCCCTAGAGGGCTGAAGGGTGGACCTGTCTCAGTCAAATGTCTCTTCCTCTGATGCAGTGGGTGACCCCCCTGCTTTCTGGAATGACATCAGCCAAGCCGTAATTCAAGTGCTCACGCCTGACTCACCGTGCCCTGCGGAGAATTGGCTTCCAGTGGAGCTGGGTGGGGGTGAGGTGGAGGAAATGGCCCCCAGCATGTGAATGACTTTTTGACTTTTGACTCAGACATTGTCATTGTGGTCAGGCCCCAGCATTCCCCTGCTTTCTCTGAGCATCTGTACATTTCCTTGAAGATCCTTGACTTAATTCCTTGCCACTTGATGGTAAGCTCACCCTAGGCTTCATGGGTCCCTGTAGGACAGCTCCGTAGGTTGCATCAAAAGGGGGCTGGGATGCCAGGATACTTTACAGAAGGTACCAAGATGCGAGTCTTTGAACTGTAAATTCCCATCAATACACAGAAGCTGGAACACAGGAGTGGATACATTTTGACATTTGGTGGTGACTTACTGGGGGAGGCTTACTTAGTGTTTGAGACTTCAGGAGCCAGTCTCGCATGAGGGGAGCTAACCCTGAATTGCTTTCGGGGCAGAGATGTCAGCCGTTTCCCAGCTTCTCAGCCGTCTAGTTTCCCTTGTGATTATAACTCATTGTTCTCCGAGCTTCCTTTTCCATCGGACAGTGTCTCAAGGGTGGACCTGTCTCAGGCCGGGCAGAGCTTCCAGAAGCAGTCTTAGAGAGTGCTCAAACACGTGTGCTGAGATCTTCCCAGGGCTCCTGGAAGTCTGACTGATGAATTGACTGAGAGCCAAACCCAGCCCAGCAGAAGTGAAAATTCGTTTATCATGGGGGTTCTCTCCCTGCTGAAACTACTGAGGGCTCACCACCTCGTCCATCATCAGGAACTCAGCACTCCAAAACGTTTCCCCTCTTGCTTTCTAGTGCACAGCAAGGTGGACCTTTCCACTCCAGGGTATATTTCTTTTTAGAATTTGGCTTTTGGAGGCAAATTTTTATTTTTATGTAAATTCGAAGTTGCAAATATAGGAAGGGAACTTTTATATACCCTTCTTTACTGATTCACCAACTGTCGACAATATTCTCCATTTGCTTTTTTGCTTTATATGCCCTCTGCCCCTCTCCCTCTCTCTCCCTCTCTCTCTCTCTCTCTCTCTCTCTATATATATATATATATATATATATATATATATATATATATATATATATATATATATATATATATTTATAAATATATATATATATTTCCCCCCTGAACTTTTCAGAGTAAATTGGAGACATTGTGCCTTTTTACTCTTAACTACTTCAGTGTATATTTTTCTAAGATGAAGGACATTCTCTTATATAGCTATTGGGCAGTTACAAGATTGAATACATGAAGCTTTTAAAGAAAATAATCATGTCCACACCTTTCTTGAAGATTGCATGACTACAGACAAAACAAGTTTCTCTCGAATCTCCATGTGCACACACCCAGTGTGAGGTTGGGAATTGTGAATAGTAAACTCCTTAGCTAATCATAAAATTGTAGAAAGATTTTGAGATAGTTGACAGCACAGTTTTGATTGGATTAATTTTTGTTAATTTAATCAAATTAGGGTATAGAGCAAAAAGTATTATTATTGTTTTTAGTGAAAAAACGTCAATTCCAAAAGCAAAGGAAATCCGTACTAAAGTTAACTTGTAATCCCTAACTATTAAGGGGTTAGCAGAGGACCCACTGTGTCTGTTAACTTTTGTAACCCTACCCCCAGCACAGTGATGGGCACATGCTAACAGATGCTGAGACATGCTGTCTGATGGGAAACAATGGACTGTCTTTGGGGATGGAGACATGGAACATAAGTACATATCCTGGGTCAAGAGTTTTGGGTCATTCATTTTCATCTTTATTCCCAGGAGAAAAAATAATATTGTAGAATTTAAACCAGTGGAGCTGTGATACCCCTTAGTTATTATTTTTTTCCACACATCTTCCTTGTTCAGTAAGAATGTGACAAAGAAGACAAGTGTCTGAGACAGGATGAGGACTTTCACCATGACTCACGTGCCGAGTGCCCTGGCCCTCCGTAGGAGTGAGGATGCTCCAAAATAGGGGGTGGTCATGGCTCAGGTTCAAAGGCATGATAACGGGATGAAGTACAATGAAGAGTCACAACCTGGCAGCCTAAGTAGGAGAGTCTGGCGTGGTAACTGGGGTCTGCAGTGGTGAATCATGGCATTGGAGAGCTAAGGAAGAGAGTGAAGGAGCTGATGTGGTGTGAGTGGGTATGAAGACAGGACTTTGCACTAGGCTTTCCTGGACATGCATTGAGTCTGTAGGGGTGGGCTTTGATCCATCTTCAGGTACAAGATGGAGTGGATACACAGCAGAACTCAATAATGTTCCCTGAAAGGAACAAAAGATAGCAACTTTGTACCTTATTATTTAGGACATTAAAAACCACGAAAGGACCTCTGAACTGAAGGCATTATTGTCGTCATCTGCAAGGCTTTTCAAAAAACTCCCCAGCCCTATCCCTTAGATATGCACTGGGGTTGCTATAGACTGGGTGAAAGAGCTCTTTTCATCCTGAATTTATAAACTCAGGGGCCTAAAAATCACATACATAAAATATGAGATGACAGCCACCATTGTGGGTGTCAACAGGTATCTCCTCAGTTTTTCCCTTTTGTTACTCATGGCCACTTACCCAAAGTGAGTTCTGTCTCCCCACTTCCTTGAGCTCTCCTCTCTGCCTTGTCCTGGGCCCATCCTCGGTCACTCACTCCCCTACCTCAGGCTCTGTCTCGTGCCCCCTCGCCTGAACCACTTTCACTCTCTCTCGCAGCCCAGCACCACGGACCTCACTCTCTCATCGGGACCTCCAACCCTCCAACCCTCCCATCCTTCGGTCCTGCGCATTTTCCCTGCCCTCATTCCCTCGATCCGCGCCCCTCTTTACCTATCCCTGAGTCTGTGTTCAATTATTATAGTCCTTGCACGTATCTTTGATTCCCTTTTCACCCTTTCTTTATCATGTTCCCTCGGTCAAAGCTCGGTGTTGATTACATGCAACTCTTTTCCTGCTTAGTGCCTGTACCTAAGCTTGGAGGAAAATATATAATCACAAGGGCTAGTCTCACTTTAAAATCATAGCCTCGAATCTAAAGTGGACTTTTCAGTGCTGAGAAGCAATCTACTCTTAACCTCTGGTCATTTCACTCTCTCATTTTTCTAGAATTGCTTCACAATCTGTCACAAACAATCGCAACCCACACATTCCCTCCCATGAAACTTAATTTTTAAGTGAATTTTATCAAAGAAAAACATGTACATAGTTTAAAAAGTCCACAAATAATGTTAGACATATAATGAAAAACTCCCAGCAGTTCTTTGCCCAGTTTCTCTTCATTTCTGGTTCTCACAGTCTTGAGGTAACTCTCTCAACTATTTTACCTGTTTCTTGTTTCCTTCCCCAAATACCATGATTGTATCAGTATTTTTAATTTTTTTCACTGATATATTGTCTTTACTTGCACAGGAGCGTGTGTGTGCACGCGCACACACACACACACACACATTTTCTCTCTCATTATTCTCCCCTTTTTCCGAAATGGTTTTCTCATAGTTTTTTGTTAAATCATCCTTCAGTGTTTCCATTGTTATTACTATAACTAATGTTCATAGCTGAGCTACATAGTATGCCAGGAAACCATTTCTTCTTTCTTTTAAATAACTTAAAAATTTTATTTATTTATTTTTAGACCTTGGAGAAGGGAGGGAGAGAGAGAGAGAGAAGCATCAGTGTGTGGTTACCTCTCATGCGCCCCCTACTGGGCACCTGGCCAGCTGGGATTCGAACCAGCGACCCTTTGGGTCTCAGGCTGGTGCTCAGTCCACTGAGCCACACCAGCCAGGGATAATTATTTCACTTTTTCACTTGCTGAGCTATATTTGTTCCAGTCACTAAATTTCCCAAATTTTTCTCTGAAACAAATCAGAAAACCTCCTCTAAATATTCCAGGTGTTCTGTTACTCTTCCTGATGACCTCCTTCTGGGAGTTTCCCTTACGGTTCCAGTCCAGCCGCATGCTCTCTGGCCCCCTGCGAAAAAGCCATCCTGCACTTCTGCTCTTTGGCATGTAGTGGGCCCGTGCTCCTCTGGCCCGTGCTTTGGAGTCCTGTTGCTTGGACCCTGTCCGTGTCTTCCTCTGGTTTGCTTAACCCCTTACTGTGGAAGATGGGGGTACCCAGTAGCTTCTGGGAAAGGCACGTGAGAACACAATTTTGGAGGTATATTGGATGTCTAAAATATCTTTATTTCACCCACATACTTGACTGATAGTTTGGATAGGGACATAATTCTAGATTAGCATCAATTTCCTCTCACATTTTGATGATATCACTACACTTTTTCTAGCTACATGTTGCTAAAGTTTTTAATTAAAAAAAATCCTCACGTGAGGACATTTTTTAATTGCTTTTAGAGAGGAAAGGAGAGAGTATGGGAGAGAGAGAAACCTCCATGTGAAAGAGAAGTGTCCACTGGTAGCCTCCCATACACACCAGACTGGGGATCAATCTGCAACCTAGGCATGTGCCCAGACTGGCGATTGAACCCACAGTCTTTTGGTTATGGGATGACACTTCAACCAATGGAGCCACGACATTGCTAAAACTTTAATGACATTGATACATCTTTTGTAAAGGAATGTATTTTTATTCTCCACATACTTTTGGGTTCTGTTCTTGTCCCTGGTATTCAGAAATGTCACATGATGCACCTTCAGTTTTTTTTTTTTTTTATTCATTGCACTGCTTATTCAGTGGGCTTTTCAATCTGAAAACTCACATTCCTCAGTTCTGGAAATTATTATTATTGTATAATTGTTGCCGACTTCCCTGTTTTATTTTTCTAGAACTCCTGTGAGTTGGCTGCTGCATGTACTGGGTTGATTCTCTCATTTCCTCACTTACCTCACAAATTTTCCCTCTTTCTCTGTTTGTTCTACTTTCTGGGATCTTTCTTCAACTTTATTTCTCAATATTTTTGTTGAATTAAAAAAATTTGCTGTTATGCTTTTCAAGAGCTCTTTTCTTACATTCTGAATGCTCCCTTTTTTTTATAGTGCCATGTTCCTGTTTCATGGACCCAATATTTCTTATTTTTGGGATGATACCAGCTATAAAATATTGCTTTTAGTACTGTGCATGATGTGCAAACAAACGAAAACAAATTGGGATTTGGTGCTCAGTGTTGGGCATGACATGTAAGCTAAACATTTGTTCTCATGACTAACTCCAGGGAACTGTTTCTCCAGTTCTCCCTCACTAAGTCTTACAACTGAAGGGAATTGCTGTGAAATGCTGTGAAGGCCTGGTGGCATTTCTGAGGACTTGGAGCAGGGTGCTGCTAGGTGAAGGAGAGATGTGCGTGACGGGAGCACTTATGTAAATGCAAAAAAATTTATTTTGTCAAACAATTTTCTCAGCTAGCATGCATGCAAGGGATTTGGGCATAATAAAGGATCATTTTTCAATAGTACCCAGTATTCATTTCTTGCCCCTCTTCAGGTTTAAGTTGTGGTTTTAGAATTATTCATGGATTAGCATAATATTTGCAATTGTTGCTCATGACAGCTGAAGAACATTTTGCAATTTTAAACAAAAATACCCTAACATTTGTGTATGTGAGGGTTCAGACGTCACATTGTGAAATGTGACACCAATTACTCACTGGCAACTAGATGAACCTTGAGTTGGGAATAGGTTTATTTTTATAAAATATGTCATAGTAAAACATAATTACATTAAAAAAATTAAAGCCAGATTTACTTAAATAATTTGTATAGAAACTTTGAATTTTTAAATTAAAATTTAATTTTTTTCTTTTAATTTTAATAGGCCAATTTTGAAAATTTTAGGAGAAATAGTTTTTGAAACATTATGCACATTTAAAAAATTCTGGTCATTTACTTTATGCTTTTATTGAAAATATATTAGAATTTTGTAAACTTCAATACAAATTTTATTAATTATTATTACTGTCAATAGAGTTGCAAACATGTAGAAATCTCAATTATAACATTGGTTTTACTAAAATGAGGGCAAGAATTATAAAGTTTGTGGAATAAATGAATAATAAATGGGTCATGTATGACTTTCTTACTGATCATTTCTTGAGAGCTTGTTTGGGGGTTCTAGCCGGGGAGCGCAGCTGCTTGTATCCCCTTGACCGAAGACCTGTCCTCTCCTCTAGTTGGGAAGGCTGTCCACATCAACCGAGCGCGCAGCTTCAGGAGGGACGCACGTGGATCGGTGAGGGAGGAAGGGGACACCTGCCTATGCAGCCAGATCAGCCGAATCAACCCTGGTGATCCAAGGGGTGACAGATGTCACAGCCGATCGCCCTTGCATCCTCTTGCTAATCATTTCTAAGCCGGCAACAGGATTCCTGAGGACAGTAATGACCCTACTCAGTTATTGTTATTTTTCTGACTCTCAGTCATGGAAACCCTAGCCGTACCCATACTTTTCAATTTATTTTTATGAGGACATACTCATCAAGATAAGAGGAGAGAGCCTATTTTATTGAACAGTGTCAGAATTTTAAGTTATTTATTTATATTAAATTTATTGGGATAACACTGGTTAATAACATCACATAAACTTCAGGTGTCCTACTTTGTAATGCATCTGTAAACTCTGTTATGAACACATGGTACCTGGGGAATTTATCTGTACTTCTGCCCCGGTCCCTATCACTTGAGGACACTCAAATTTTCCTGTTTCTTCCCCTATCATCCACCCCTCCTCTCATTTGGAATAGGGAGACCAAGACTATGGAAGTGCAATGTGCAATTTATGTTCTAACAATCTATTGTTGAAGTAGGGAGTCACACCAACATTCTCCACCTGATAAATTGCTTGTCGTGGAATGAAATGGCCTAGTATCTTTGAGATGGGGTCAATGGATGTTACCAGCTCCTTGGGAGACAGAGGTTACACAGAACTAAGCTTTTTTTTCCTTAGGGCTAGCAGAATACTGTGCACATTAGGGGTTGTTTTTAGAAAAGGTGAAACATTTGGGCCCTGGCTGGTGTAGCTCAGTGGATTGAGCGCGGGCTGCGAACCAGGCATCGCAGGTTCGATTCCCAGTCAGGGCACATGCCTAGGTTGCAGGCCATGTCCCCCAGCAACCGCACATTGATGTTTCTCTCTCTCTCCCTCTCCCTTCCCTCTCTAAAAATAAATAAATAAAATAAAAAAAAAGAAAAGGTGAAACATTTGCAAGGCCTGGAGGGTAGGATTTACACATGGGATGTTGGATGCCTCTAGATTGGAAGTGCAATTATGAGCAAGGTGCACGTGTGCATGAGCACTCACGCGTGAGCCAGAGAGACGGGGCAGGGTGGGAGAGGGAGGCAGAGGTATCAGCTTGGATGAACTGGAGGGCGTGCTGGAGAAAAGCAGGGAATAAATGGGGTAGAACAGGGCCTCAGTTGATGCAAGACTTCAGGGAAAAACGTTCTCAAGTTACATCATGAACATGTGGAGCAGAGAGGTGGTGCCATTGGAAAAAGGTTATTTATGGGTGATTGTGAATTATTGTAATTACTTCCAATGGAACAAAACAAAGTGGGATGATGAAAAGAGTGTCCCTTTGTATGAAATTTGAGTTTTGCCGTCTGGAAAGCTCCGGAGAAAGCAGAGAGCGAAGTGCAACACCGACATCGCGGCCATGCTCTGTCTCTGAAGATCTTTTCAAGAGCCAACTTTTTAGTGTCTTTGCTTGACTATACAGAAAGCAAAGAGAAGCAGGAAGGGTGAGGGCCAGGAAAGTTTGAGATGATTTTTCCCTTGTTATATAATGAAACTTAACAAAAAATGGAGATAAGCACATCAGTCAATCAGGTTTTTTTTTGTTTGTTTGTTTGTTTTTGGGCCAAGTCGCAATGTCCTCTGTTCTGTTTGCTCATTTTGAAGAGCCTCATGTTAACAAACTCTAATCCACTCAGTTTTTCCTTTGTGCTCTTAGAAAATGCAATATCTGTCAAAGCAAATCTTGTGATCAGTTTTTATGAAAATGAATACAAAAGGGAACTGGGGTGAATTAATCCCCAGCACGGCTTTCTAACCCTAAGGGCTATTGGGAATGTCTAGGAGGAAGAGCATGTCCAAAGCTCTCCTGTTTTATAAAATGCAAAGCGCAGGTACCCTGTACTTGGGGAATTTCCTGATAAATGACAGGCATTGAATAACAGCAAGGAGTTCCAGGACGTACTCCATTAATTGGCTGCAAGATTTTGGAAAACTGTTTTTGGGGGGGATCCTATTTTCTTATCCAAAAACAAGAAGGAATTGCAGCAGACTATCTCAAAGGTACCTTCAGGAAAGAGATGTAAGAGCCAGAGGGAAGTAGCAAGGGGTCCTGAAGGGAAAGTCCTGGGCTCTAGGTGTGACTGTTGCTACTGCAGTGTTGCTTGTCAGCCTTGTCAGATGACAAAGCAAGAAAAAATTTGCATGTGTACACACCTGTTATATACACATATCTATAAATATTTTTGCACCTAATCATTTGTATCTGTATTATGCTAAGCATTTGTTCATACTGATCTTCAACTCTGTTTCCAGGTGGAACAGTTTAACCCCCTTCCCTCGGTTGTCTGTAACCTCCAACTCCAACAGGGGTGGTCTGGCTCCAACCATCTGCCACCCACTTACTGAATTGTCCAGTTCCTGTATACACTGACGGTGGCTTCAGAATGGTTTATCTGTACCCGTGGGACACAATGTGACCAACCAGGGCGCAGTGCTTACACATGGTTACATTTGCTTTTGGCCTTACAGATTTCACTTAGTTCCAAAGTCTGTTCTGTCAGCATCTTTCCCCAACCCCTTCTGTGAGGTTGTTTTATACATTTGCAATATGGTTAGATTGTTTTTGTCATATCAAGCACTCCATTCTGGTACCCCCACACCTCCTAAATGATTTTTTGCATGCATTAAGGTTCACTGTGCCATAAAAAGTTCTATGGGTTTGACAAATGCATAGTGTCACCAATTCACCATGAAAATATCACACAGGATATTCTACCCACTCTAACCCCCCCCCGTGATTCACCTATTTAATCCCCTTTCCTTCCCTCTGAACCCTGGAAAACTTTGATATTTTTACTATTTCTATAGTTTTGCCTTTTTCAGAATGTCTTATAATTGGAATCATACAGCCTTCTTTCATGCAGCAATATGCATTTGAGTTTCCTCCATGTCTTTTTGCAGCTTGATAGTTCATTTAAAAAATCATGGAAGTTTCCATTGTGTGGACTCATCAGCTTGCTCCACCACTCATTGATTGAAGGACGTCTTAGCTGCTCCCATTATTTGGTGATCATGAAGAAAGCTGCCATAAACATTCACCTGCAGGTTCTATGGGGGTGCAAGTGACCAGGTCAGCAGGGTGAATGAATAGCCAGGAGCTCGACTGCTGTAACTTATGGTAAGAAACTACCAGACTCTTCGCACATGTCTGTGTCATTTTGCATCCCCATCAATGATAAGAGAGATGAATATTACTTCTTGATTGAGGAGATTTGAAAATAATTTTTTTTGACTTATCTTGGAACTGAGTAGTTCCCTATCATAAGGGGGTGGGGAGAGGAAACCCAATTTCAAGTGATTGTTTTCAATGTTTCCGACACCATGATATTGCTAAAAATACAAAGATGGGGCAGGGTTCAAACACTAGTGTGTCTGTGGAGATCAGGACAATAATGAATGAAGAAAATGGCATATATATGAGAAAAACAGAACTGATTGTGTCTGTGGCAAACCAACAAATAAGGCTGGCTGCTACCTGGCTGTAGCTGCTCATTGCCATGTGGGAACTTGGGTCCAGTGCTACTAAATATTCTAATTTTTCAAGAGAGTCTGGAAATCTGGATTTTAATATAAATGCTCCTACTTTTTAATAATATACCATGGACTCCATAATTTATGGTATAGAATATGATGTGTTTTGACTGGTGTTTGAACTAGTAATACCATCACCATAGCCAAGGCATTCATCACCCCAGAGTTTCCTCATTTCACTTGGGAGGTCCTGCCTCCTGCTCTTCCCTGCCCCGCCTCCCCGGGCAACCGTTGACCTCCTTTCTGCTGCTATACAATAGTTTGCTTTTCCTGGAGTTTTATAGAAATGGGATCATATACCATGTATTCTTTTTTTTGTGCACCTTCTTGACTCAGCATAATTATTATGAGATTTTCTGCATTGTGAGGTAAGTAGTGCATTCATTTATTACAGCTGTGCCATATTCCACTGCATGGCTGTATCATACTTGGTCCTTTCTTAGGGTTCCTATCTCTGCTGACATTGCCCGTCTCTTCTTCTGTGATATGTTTTATCCATGGGAGCCTTTAGCGTATTCCTTGTAGTTGGTTTAAATTCCCAGTCTCATAATTCCAACATTTCTTCCATGCCTGGTCCTGATGTCTCTTCAAATTGTGTTTTTTGTCTTTTGATATAACTTGTAAATATTCCTTTTTGATAGCTGGCCATGATCTATTGGGCAAAAGGAACAGCTGTAAATAGGCCTTTGGTAATGTGGTTGTTATGGAACAGCGAGTGGGGTCCTGCTGCTCACCACCACCCTTTAGGCAAAATTCCAGGAGCAAAGGTGTGGTGGTGAAAGAAAGGAGCCTTTATTCAAACGGTTCACAATTTTGGAATAACAGCTTTCCACAAGCATTAGTCATGGAAGCCTATCAATTAAGGCTAAACTCTAACACCTGAGTTTTCTTATCATTCCCCCCTACCCCCCCGCCCAATGATCTTACTTATATCGGGTTAGTTGACAAACTAAAACAACATAAGATACAAAAACTACATGATTTTGGAAGAATGGCAGACTTCTGCCTCAGAGCTGGTCCTCTCTAGAACACCCAAAGAAGAATAATCCTACCACCCTCTGCCAGGCCAGCTGGGCCCTAGGCTGTGCCTGGAGTTGCTCCCCATCCAAAATACCTTCTTCTGGGAAACACAGGCAGCTACAGCACAATCATCCAGACATCCTCAAAGAAAATAGCCCAAGAGCCAGAGAGAGCCAGAGCCCACCCCTTGAGAGCCTTTCTTTTATTTCAAATCTTCTAGCCCATAATTCCACGCACTCTGGAGGCATCCAGCTTTTCAGCCAATCCCGTCCTGGACTGTTTACCATTGCACTGGCGAACTCCTCCTAAGGACGCTTGGTCTCTCCCTGCTCCTTCCCAGTGACCTGGTCAGATCTCTGTACCATGGCGACTGGGGGCTAGGGGAGGGGAAGCACTCTGCTGTCCCGTGACCAGGCCACAGTCTGTTAGTGAGCCTGTGCCTCTGACTCTGAACCTCGCAGGTGCGTCTCAGCACTTCTTCACTTGCTCAGGTGAGAGGGGATTGCTCCATTTCCCTGCCTCCGGCCAGTTAGGGAGACTGGTCTGGCACATTTACAAATGGTTCTTTTTCCCTTCCCCTGCTGGAAGCCTGAAGAGATGGTTAAAATCTGAGAGGCGAGTGAAGCTTGGTATGGTCAGCCTGTTTAATTTTAGCTATTCTAGTGGGCGTATAGTGGTTTCTTATTGTGGTTTTAATTTGCATATCCCTAATCTCCAATGATATTGAATATCTTTTCATGTGTTTATTTGTGCTCCATAGATCTTCTCTGGTGATGTGTCTGTTCAAATCTTTGCCCATTCTTTTATGGAAAAACTTTTAAATTATTGAGTTTGGAGAATTTTAAGAGTTTTAAGTTAGATGCTAGTCCTTTGTCAGATATACGTTTTGAAATATGTTCTCACTGTCTTGTGGTTGTTCTTTTCATCTTCTTAACATAGTCTTTTGAAGAGCAGATTGATCAGGGCCCAGGTTTTAATTTATAAAGGCAATTGAGTAATGGCAGGAGAGGTCAGTGGCATTGAAGGAAAAGCTTATTGTTATTTTCAGTTCCCCTAGAAATGAGAGGCACAGCACACCAGGCAGGCCACAGGGTGGTGTACCCGGGTCAGTCAGGGGTGAGAAAAGAATGAGGGCAAGACAGGTTATAGTCTGCCCTGGGGTTTCTGTGGGAAAGGTGAGGCAGGGTGAATAGTTTAGGACTGGCTAGTTTGAATAATTCCAGCAGGCTTGGGGCATACGGGCTGTCCTTATCTGGTAACTGGCCCTATGTTGATTTAAGGCAGAGAAGATAATAGCTTGGTGCTACTTAAAGGAGGAATTGGGGGTTTGGATATGAGATCGACTGGACTGTATGTCTAAGGGGGGCTCACTACCAAGTTGTTTAGTGTATCTAGGAATTAGCTGCCCCTGGGAGGGGCAGTCTTTCCCCAGCCAGCCTGGCTCACAAAGATGTCTAAATATCACACGATACAGAAAATAAAAATATAATTGATACATACATGTTTTAAAATTTAGATGAAATCCAATTTATCAATTTTTTATTTTATGTATTAGTTCTTATTGTTGTAAACATGAAATCTTTGCCTAATCCAATGTCATGGAGGTATTCCTCTATAGTTCCTCTAGAAGATTTATAGCTTTAGATTTTACATTTTAAATCTGTGATCCATCTGAAGCTAACTTTGTACATGGTTTGAGGTAAGTATTGAAGTTCTTGAATATGGATATATAATTGTTTTAGTACCCTATGTTGAAAGGACTCCTTCTTTTTGATTTAATTGGTTGTACTTTTGTCAACATTTAATTCTCTGAACAAAACATGGGTCTATTTCTAGACTCTATTTTGTCTCATTGATCTATTTGTCTGTCTTTGCATTAGTATTGCACTGTCTTATTTGGTGTAGCCTTATACTAAATCTTGAAATTATTTAGTTTTAGTCCTCCAAATTTATTCTTAATTTCTAAAATTGTTTCCTTGAGAGGATGAAATTGGTAACTTTCTAGTTAAACCAATGAGAAAAAAAGTGGAGAAGATTGAAAAGTACCAATATCAGGTGTGAGAGAGTTGATTCTGCAGGTAATGAATGGACAACTTAGATGAAATGGACAAATTCCTTGAAAGACACAAACTATCACAGTTTACTCAAGAAGAAATAGTTAACTTGCTTGTCTAGCAAAATATTTAACTTGTAATTAAAGTACTTGTCAAAAAGATATCTCCAGATTATTGTTTTGTTGATTCTAGGACCTTTGGATTTTATATGAATTTGTGAGTTATTTCTCAATTTCAAAAAAGTGCTGGAGTTTTGATTGGGATTTCATTGATTCAGTACACCAATATGGGAGAAAAAAATCACAGCTTAAAAATATGGAGTCTTCTCACCTGTGCACGTGGTATATCTCTCCATCTAGGTGTTTTTATTATCTTTCATCAATATTTTGTAGTTATTAGTATATAGATCTTGCATATCTCTTGTCAAATTTACCTTAAGTATTTTAATAATTTTGATGCTATTGTAAATGATATTTAAAATTTTTCTATTTCTAATGATTCTTTAGTACATAGAAATAAAGTGAATTTTTATAGATTGATTTTTAAATTCTGTATCCTAACTAAACTCACTTATTAGTTCTAGTCACCTTTAATTTTTTTTTTTTAGATTTCCTAGGATTTCTATATAGATATCATGTTGTCTGCAAATAAAGACAGTTTTACATTTTTCCTTTTCAATCTGGATGCCTTTCATTACTTTTCTTGCCTGATTGTACTGGCTAGAACCTTCTATATATTGGATAAAAGTGGTGAGAGTGGAAATCTTTGCTTTTTGATCTTTAGGTGTAAAGTTTGTAGTCTTTCAATAAAACCACTAATTAAAAAAATATATTTTATCGATTATGCTATTAGAGTTGTCCCATTTTTCCCCCTTTACTCCCCTCCACCCTGCACACCCCCTCCCACCCACATTTCCCCTCTTTAGTTTATACCCATGTATCATACATATAAGTTCTTTGGCTTCTACATTTCCCATACTATTCTTACCCTCCCCCTGTCTATTTTCTATCTGCCATTTATGCTACTGATTCCTTGTGCCTTTTCCCCCTCTCTCCCCCTCTCACTCCCCTGTTGATAACCCTCCAGGTGATCTCCATTTCTGTGGTTCTGTTCCTGTTCTAGCTGTTTGCTTAGTTTGTTTTTGTTTTTATTTTAGATGTGGTTGTTAATAATTGTGAGTTTGCTGTCATTTTACTATACATATTTTTGATCTTCTTTTTCTTAGATAAATCCTTTAACATTTCATATAATAAGGGCTTGGTGATGATGAACTCCTTTAACTTGGCCTTATCTGAGAAGCACTTTATCTGCCCTTCCATTCTAAATGAAAGCCTTGCTGGATAGAGCAATCTTGGATGTAGGTCCTTGCCTTTCATGACTTGGAATACTTCTTTCCAGCCCCTTCTTGCCCGTAAGGTATCTTTTGAGAAATCAGCTGACAGTCTTATGAAAACTCCTTTGTAGGTAACTGTCGCCTTTTCTCTTGCTGATTCTAGGATTCTCTCCTTCATTTTAATCTTGGGTAATGTAATTATGCTGTGCCCTGGTGTGTGCTTTTTTGGGTCCAACTTCTTTGGGACTCTCTGAGCTTCTTGGACTTCCTGAAAGTCCATTTCCTTTGCCAGATTGGGGAAGTTCTCCTTTATTATTTGTTCAAATAATGTTTCCACTTGTTGCTCTTCCTCTTCTCCTTCTGGTACTCCTATAATTCAGATGTTGGAACGTTTAAAGATGTCTTAGAGGTTCCTAAGCCTCTTCTCTTTTTTTTTTTGAATTCTTGTTTGTTCATTCTTTTCTAATTGGGTGTTGCTTTCTTCCTTCTGGTCCACACAGTTGATCTGAGTCCCAGTTTCCTTCCCATCATTATTGGTTCCCTGTACATTTTCCTTTATTTCACTTAGTGTAGCCTTCATTTTTTTCATATAACTTGCAAACAAATTCAACTAATTCTGTGAGTATCCTAATCATCAGTGTTTGAACTGTGCATCTGATAGGTTGGCTATATCTTTGTTGCTTAGTTGTATTTTTTCTGGAGCTTTGATCTGTGCTTTTGTTTGGGCCATTTTTTTTTTTGTTGTTGTTGTTGTCTGGATGCACCTGTGATGTAGTGAGGGGCAGAAACTTAGGTGTTCACCAGGGCAGGTCAGCCCATGTTGCTGGGTTGTGATGCTGTATGTGGGGAAGGGGCCTAAGAAGGAACAATGGCCCTTGCTCCGCTCTCTGCCAGATTTCAGTCACTTCCCCCACTTCCCACATGCAAATTGGGCCCCTCTGGTGCTGATTCCTGTGTGGGTTGGCCTGTGCATGATCTAGGACCCTGTGGGTCTTTCCAAGGAACTCTCCTGTGAGGCTGGGAGTTTCTTCTGGCATCTCAACCCCCACAGGTGTTTTCAATCAGTGGCTTGAGGCATTATTTCCCTGTTCTGGGACCCTGGGTTGTGCAGTCTGTCCTGCTCCCCAGTTTTGCCTGGTTTATCTGTGTGTGAATGTGGGACCTCCTTGTCCACCAGCCACCTTGTGCGTCATGCCCTGTTCCACAGTCTGCCACCTTGCTGGGTCTGCTAGCTGCCACTTTGCCATGAGTCCTCTCCTCCCCAGCTGCCCAACTCTGCCCCTCCTGCTGGTCTGGATGAATGTGTCTTCTTTAACTCCTTGGTTGTTGGACTTCCATACAGTTTGATTTTCTGTCAGTTCTGGTTGTTTTTGTTTTTAAATTGCTGTTGTCCTTCTTTTGGTTGTGTGAGGAGATACAGTGTGTCTACCCATGCTTCCATCTTGGCTGGAGGTCTGCAAACCACTAATTTTGATGTTAACTTAGGTTTTTAAAGGTGCCCCTTATCAGGCTCCTTCTAAACCTAGTACTTTAAGATTTTTTCCCCCCAAGAATGGATGTTGGATTTTGACAAATGCTTTTTCTGTGTCTATTCAGATCATCATATGATTTTTATTTTTTAGTTTGTAAGTATGGTAATTGAATAGATTGGTGTAAGTTTTAAAAAATTTTGCTTGGTCATGATCAGTTATTATTTTCTTATAGTATGGGACATAATTAGTTAAAATTTGTATTAAAATTTTATATCTGTGTTCATGAGAAATGTTGGTCTGTAGATTTCTTTTCTTGTAATGTTTTTGTTTGTCTTTAGTATTGGGGTTATATGGCCTCATAGAATGCATTGGGAATTATCCACTTTTCTTCTACTTTCTGGAGAGTTTATATAGAATTGGTATCATTTCTTCCTTAAGTATTTGGTAGAAATAACCAGTACAGTCATTTGGGCCTGGAGTTGGTTTTTTTTTTTTTAGAGTGTTTTAATTATAAGTTAAATTTCTTTGTTAGACATGGAACTATTCAGGTTAACTTCTTCTTTTTTTAATACCTCACTTGAGGATATTTTTATTGATTTGAGAGAGAGAGGGGGAGAGAGAGAGAGAGAGAGAGACATTGATTGGTTGCCTCCCATGTATGTCCGATGATGGGGGATCAAATCTGCAATCTAGGTATGTGCCCCGACTGGGAATTCAACCTGTGACCTTTTTGGTGGACGGGATGATTGAATGATGCTCCAACCAACTGAGCAACATGGCCAGGGCAGCTAGAGTTTCGTTTCAAAAATTTATCTATTTCATCCAAGTTGTCAAATTTAATGTCTATAGAATCAACTCTCTCACATCTGATACTGGCAATTTTGTATGTCCTCCATGTTTTTTCCTGGTTAGTTTGATTGGAGTTTTATCACTTTTATTGGTCTTTCAAAGAATCAGCTTTTGGTTTCACTGATTTGGTGTAATGTTTTATATCATTGGTTTCTTCTTTGATCTTTGGTATTTCTTTTGTTCTGTCTATGTTGGATTTAATTTGCTCTTATTTTTCTAGTTTCTTAAGGTGGAAGCTGAGGTTTTTGACTTGAGACATTTTTCTTTTTTAATATAGGCATTTAGTGATAGAAATTTCCCTTTAAACGTGATGTCAAAGAAGATGATGGAGTAGGAAGCATCAGGAATCTCTGTCTCCACCTAGACAATGATAGACCTGGCAGAAACTAATGGAAGTCAATGTTTTGGAACTCTGGAGTTTGTCTGAATATCTGTAGCTTCCAGGGGACAGGTTGCCTGGTAAACTGCAGTTAATTTTGGTAAATGTTAGCCCTCAGTATAGTGCGGCTACCCAGTCCTCACTCTCAGTCCTGTGGTAGGTAGCTGTGGGGATGGCTGCCTGTGTTTTTGGTGCTGTTTGCTGTAGCCAGGGCAGGTAATAAAGACCTTGTCTCCCAGATGTTGGAATTCTGTGTTCTGGCTGTGGGTGGCTGCTCTGATTGCTGAGGCATGGGCATGGAAGCTGGCCATTACTGTTCCAACTCCCATAGGCTGCAGTGATTTCCAGGATATTTAAAGGGATTTTGGACATTTGAAAACAACTATGAACATAGGGAAATTTAGAAGCCATCACATATACCCAGAGAAATACACAGGCTCAGAAAAGATCTGAGAAGGCATTGCTGAGAAGGCTGATCTGGGCATAGAGTCACCCTGTTAGAATCAGAAACACAGCAAACCCTGGGACAGGAGAACCTGATTTTAATAGTTACTACCTTTTAAGATTCAAATGTTTACTCTACAACAAAAACTCATAAGGTGTACAAGAAATTGGAAAGGAAAGTATTGTGTATTCAAAGGAACAAAATAAGTTGGCAAAAAATGTACCCAAGAAAGTGCAGATGTCAGATGTACTAGGCAAAACCTTTAAGTCAACTTTTAAATATGTTCAAAAAGCTAAAGAAAGATATGAAAAAAGACAAAAAAAACAATATGTGAGCAAAGTGAGAATACCAATAAGGAAAAAATTATAAAAAGGAGCCAAAAAGAAATCCTGAAAAATAGAATAACCAAAATATAAAGTACAACAGAGGGGTAGAAAAGCAGATATGAGAAAGAAAAAGAAACAATTAATTTAAAGGTAAGAGAACTGAAATGACTAAGGCTGAAGCACACAAAGAAGAAAGGAGGAAGGTGAACAGAGTGTGTAAGGAGCCTATGGAACATCGCCAGGTGGGCCCACATACACATCATGGGAGTCCCAGAAGGAAAAGAGAAAGTGGCAAGGGAATATTTGAAGAACTAATGGCTGAAAGGTCCTCAAATTTGATGCACGATATAAGTCTAGAAATCCAGTTCATTAACTACAAGTAAAATAAACTCAGAGACCCACACTGGAAGACATTTTAATCAAACTGTCAAAAAAAGTCAAAGACAAAGAGAGAAGTTTAATATCAGCAACAGAGAAGTGATTCAACAAATATGAAGGGTCCTTAATGAGATTATCAGCCAAATTCTTATTATAAATCTTGGAGGCCAGAAGGTAGTGGATCGATATGTTCAAAGTCCTGACAGAAAAAACTCAACTGAGACCTCTATATGTGGCAAAACTGTCCTTCAAAAACAAGGGAGAATTCCCAAGTTAAAGACATTTCCTGATAAACAGAAGGTGAAGGAGTTTATTACCACTACACCTGCCTTTCAACAAATGCTAAAGGAAGTTCTTCAGGTTGAAACGAAAGGAAACTAGACCATTATTTGAAGCCACATGAGGAAATAAACATTTTTTTTTTAAAGATTTTATTTATTTATTTTTAGAGAGGGAAGGGAGAGAGAGAGAGAAACATCAATGTGCGGTTGCTGGGGGATATGGCCTGCAACCTAGGCATGTGCCCTGACTGGGAATTGAACCTGCGATGCCTGGTTCGCAGCCCGCGCTCAATCCACTGAGCTATGCCAGCCAGGGCTTGGAAATAAACATTTTTGATAAAAGTAAATACATAGGAAATTGTAAAATCTCCTATTATTATAATTTTGTTTTACCACTTTTTACTTTATACATGATTTAAAAGACAAATGCATAAAAATGATTAATTGTTATTGGGCACAAAAATTGGTATTAGTAATTTATGAAGATGTCAACTGTGAAATCAGTAACAGAAAGATGAGAACCGAGCTGCACAGAAGCAGAGTTTTTGTATACTAATGAAGTTAAATTTGTATAAATTCAAATTAGATTGTTATAACTTTAGGGTGCCTAATGTAACCTCCATGGTAACCAGAAAATATTTATAGAATATACAAATAAGAAAAGGAGAAGGAAACCAAAATGTCTTATTTCAAAAAATTAACCAAACACAAAAGAAGGCAGTATTGAAGGGAATGAGAAACAAAATAGCTATAAGGCACATAGAAAACATAGCGAAATGGCAGCAGTTTCACCTTAACAGTAATTACTTTAAGTGTAAATGTATTAAACTCTCTAATCAAAATACAGAGATTAACAGAAAGGATAAAATATATGACTCACCTATATACTTTCTATAAGAGACTCACTTTATATCCAAATAGGTTGAAAGTGTAAGAATGGAAAATATATTCCATATAAATAGTAAACAAAAAGAGCTGGAATGGTTATATTAATATCAAACAAAGCAGGTTTTAAATAAAAAAGATTCAGGGGACAATGAAGGATATTATATATCAATGAAAGTTTTAATACAGCAATATAATATAACAATTACAAACATTTATGCACCTAATAACAGGATCTCAAGTACATACATCAAAAAAATTAAAAGAATTGAAGAGAGAAATAGCCTGTTCTACAATAATAGTTGGAAACTTTAAAAAATTTTTAAAAATCCTCACCCAATGATATGTTTATTGATTGGAGAGAGAGAGGGAGGGAGGGAGGGAGGAAGAGAGAGAGAGAGATGGAGAGATCAATAGGTTGCCTCTCATATGCGCCTGACTGGGGATTAAACCTGAAACCTTTTGGTTCATGGGACATTCCAACCAGCCGAGCCACCTGGCCAGGACTAGTTGGAAATTTTAATACTCCACTTGCAATAATGGTGAGTTAAGCAGACATAAGTAAAGAAACAGAGGACTTGAACTGCATAATAAGCAACTGGACCTAACAGATATACGTAGAACACTACACCTAATCACAGTAGAATATGTACTCCTCTCAAGTGAACAGGGAAGGTTCTCCAGGATAGACCATATTTAAGGCTAAAACACAAGTCTCAATGGGTTTAAAAAGGTAAATATCATACAAAGTGTGTTCTCTAGTTACAATGAGATGAAATTAGAAATCAGTAACAGAAGGAAAACTGGAAAATTCACAAATATGTGGAAATTAAGCAATATAATCTTAAACAACCAATGCATCAAAGAATAAATCAAAAGGGAAAATAGGTATCAATTACAGGTGAATGACAAGAAACACAGCATACAAACATGTCTGGAATGCAGTGAAGCCGTGCTCAGGAAGAAATTTGTATCTGTACATGCTTATGTTAAAAAAAGAAAGATATCAAATCAATAACCTAACTTTATATCTTAAAGAACTACAAAAAGAAAAACAAATGAAACCCAAGCCTAACAGCAGGAAGAAAGTAATTTAAAAACTAGAGTAGAGATAAATAAATAGAGACTAGAAAGGCAATAGAGAAAAGCAATAAAACAAAAAGTTGGTTCTTTGAAAAGATTGACAGAATTAACAAACTTTTAGCTAGCCTGACAATGAATGAGAGAGAAGGCACAGAAAACCAGTTAGAAATGAAGCTGGGAACATGACTATGACCTTATGAAGATAAGAAAAGATTGTAAGATATTCATTGACCATAGAGACTTGGGTTCATTTCTGGGCTCTCTGTTCTGTTCCATTGGTCCATGTGCCTGTTTTTATGCCAGTACCAGGCTGTTTTGATTACAGTGGCCTTTAATACAGTTTGGTATCAGATATCGTGATCCCTCCTGCTTTGTTCTTCTTTCTCAAAATTGCTGTAGCTATTCAGGGTCATTTATGGTTCCACATAAATTTCTGAAATGTTTGTTTTATATCTGTGAAATATGTCATTGGTGCTTTAATAGGGATTGCATTGAATCTATAAATCACTTTGGGTAGTATGGCCATTTTGATTATGTTAATTCTTCCAATCCATGAGCATGGTATATGCATCCATTTGTTTGTGTCTTCCTTAATTTCTTTCTTCAGTGTTGTATAGTTTTCTGAATACAGGTCTTTTACCTTCTTGGTTAGGTTTATTCCTAGGTACTTTATTTTTCTTGTTTCTATATCAAATGGGATTTTTTTCCTGATTTCTGTTTCTGATGTTTCATTGTTGGTATACAAAAATGCCTTTGATTTCTGTGTATTGACTTTGTATCCAGCTGTTTTGCCAAATTCATTTATTAGGTCGAGTAGTTTTTTGATGAAGCCTATAGGATTTTCTGTGTACACTATCATGTCATCTGCAAATAGTGATGGTTTTATTTCTTCCTTTCCAATTTGGATGCCTTTTATTTCTTTTTCTTGTCTGATTTGACAAAGGGGGAAGAAACATACAATGGAGCAAAAGTAGCCTCTTCAACAAATGGTGTTGGGAGAACAGCTACATGCAAAAAAATGAAACTCAATCACCAACTTACACCATACACAAATATAAATTCAAGGTGGATAAAAGACTTAAGTATAAGTTGTGACACCATAAAAGTCCTGGAGGAAAACATGGGCAGGAAAATCTCAGACATTCCACACAGCAACATCTTCACGGGTATGTCTGTAAGGCAAAGGACATAAAGGAAAGAATAAGCAAATGGGACCTCATCAAATTAAAAAGCTTCTGTACAGCTAAAGAAAACAGCATTAGAATGAAAAGATAGCCAACCGTATGGGAAAACATATTTACCAATGATATCTTGGACAAGGGTTTGATCTCCAAAATACATAAAGAAATCACAGGACTCCACTGCAGGAAGACAAAAAAACCCAATTAAAAAATGGGCAAAGGACTTGAACAGACACTTCTCCAAGGAGGATTTTCAGAGGGCCCACAGACACATGAAAAGATGCTCAAGATCACTATCTAGCAGAGAGATGCAAATTAAAACCACAATGGGATACCACCTCACACCTGTCAGAATGGCCAACATAAACAAAGCAACAAACAAGTGTTGGAGAGGTTGTGGAGAAAAGGGGACCCCAGTGCACTGTTGGTGGGAATGCAGATTGGTGCAGCCACTGTGGAAAACAGTATGGAATTTCCTCAGAAAACTAAAAACGCAACTGCCTTTTGACCCAGCAATGCCATTGCTGGGATTATATCCTAAGAACCCTGAAACACCAATCCAAAAGAATCTATGTACCCCAATGTTCATAGCAGCACAATTTATAATAGCCGAGTGCTAGAAGCAGCCTAAGTGCCCATCAGCGAATGAATGGATCAAAAAACCATGGTACATTTACACAATGGAATTCTATGCAGCAGAGAGAAAAAAGGAGCTCCTACCCTTTGTAACAGCATGGATGGGGCTGGAAAGCACTATGCTAAGCGAAATAAGCCAGGCAGTGAGGGACACATACCATATGATCTCACCTTTAACTGGAACATAATCAACAGAAGAAAAAGGCAAACAAAATATAACCAGAGTCATTGAAAATAAGAACAATCTAACAATAGCCAGGGGTGGGGAGGGGACAGAGGGAGAAGGGTTTTCAGGAACTACTGTAAAGGACACATGGACAAAACCAAGGGGGAGGGTGGAAGCAAGGGAGGGAGGTGGGTTTGGAGGGGGTGGGGAGAGAGGTGGGGAGAAATACAGACAACTGTAATTGAGCAACAATAAAATAACTTTTTTAAAAAGAAAAGATTGTAGAGAATGTTATGAACAATTGTATGCCAACATAGAAAAAATGGACAAATTCTGGAAACACAAACGAGCTTAACGGACTCATTAAGAACTAGCAAACCCTGTCAGACATGTAGCACTTACAGAGACTGAGTCCGCAATCAGAACCTTCCGTAATGAAAAGTCCTGGACCGCATGGCTTCACTATGAATTCTGCCAAGCATTTAAAGAATTAACACCAATCATCCAAAAACTCTTCTAAAAAATCCAAGAGCAGAGAGCACTACCTAACTCATTCTATGAGGTTAGCATTTCTCTGATACCAAAGCCAGATAAAGACATCAGAAGAAAAGAAAATTACAGACCCATATTCCTTATCAATGCAGAAGTAAAAGTCTTAAACAAAATGTTAGCAAATAAATCCAATAGCATATCAAAGGATTGTTTAACATGATCAAGTCAGGTTTATTTCGGGAATGTAAGGGTGGTTCAATATAATTGATGAGACAATAGGAAGAAGGAAAAAAAACCCACATTCTCATCTCAATGGATGCAGAAAAGGCTTTTGGCAAAATTCAATACCCTTCATGGTAAATCTCTCAAGAAACTAGGAATAGAGAAAAATAATTCCAACACGATAAAGGATATTTATGAATACCCCCCAGCTAACATGATATTCAATGGTGAAAAGACTGAAACCTTTTCCCCTAACATCAGAAAAGAGACAAGGATGGCCGCTTTCTCTGTTGCTTTCAACATTGTACTGGAAGTTCTAGCCAGAGCTATTTGGAAATGGAGTGATAAAACTATCTCTGTTCACAGACGATATGATCCTATATATATAGCAAATCTCGAGGAATACACTAAAAAGTTACTAATAAATGAATTCAGCAAAGTTTCAGGGTATAAGATGGTCACCCTCAAATCAGTTGTGTTTCTATACATCATCAATGGGAAATCTGGAAAACTAGGAAAACAATTCTATTTACAATAGCACCTAAATTAATTAAATAGGAAAAAAAAAAAAACTAACCATGGAGGTAGAAGACTAGTATGCTGAAAACTCCAAACATTGCTGAAAGACATAAAGAAGGTGAATAAATGGGCATATGTCTGTGTTCCCTTGGATAGGAAGATATAACTGTTAAGATGTCAATACTACTCAAGGAGATACATAGATTCAATACAATGCCTATCAATATTTGAACTGCCTTCATCAAAAATAGTAACTTCTGTGCATCAAGGGTTACTATCAAGAAAGTGAAAAGATAGTTTATGAACTGGGAGAAACTATTTGCAAATCGTACGTCTGGTAAGGGTATTTATATTCAGAATAGCTAAAGAATTTCTACAACTCGCCAACAAAAAGACAGACAACCCAATTCAAAAGTGTACAATGGGCTTTCATAGGAATTTCTCCAAAGAAGATATACATGTTGCCAATAAGTATGTGGAAAGATGTTCAACGTCATCGGTCATTAGTGAAGTGTAAATCAAAACCACAGTGAGACACCACCTCACACCATTAGGATGGTCACTATAAAAACAGAGAACTGTTGGTGAGGATATGGAGAACTGGAATCTCCAGCACTGTTGTCCCCATGTACGTTTGAGCTCCTTGTGACCTTTTGTGGACATGTGAGCATTTGAGAAAGGCACCACTTCACCCAGTCCTTAGACGACATGCAAGGGAAGACTTCAGTAATCAAGCCTGCTCGAGGGCTAGAGTTCCTCTCAGGCCTTCTTTGGATCACTCCTGGGTCTATGCATGTGGTTTTCCCCAGATTCCCTCACATACATCACTGCTTTCAAATGTCATAATATTCTATGCGTCTTACCTGTGTTTCTTTTCAGGGGCCTAGAGGTTCTGTGGTATTTTTCTTCCCACACCCCCTTACCCCCAGGTGCCCACGGATCTGCAATCTCCTTGCAGCTCTTGTGCACTGCAGCCCCTGCCAGTACATTTTTTAAAGAAATTTTCACTCAAGGACATGTCCATGCTTACTGATTTTAGAAAGAGAGGAAGGGGGGGAAAAAGAGAGAGAGAGAGAGACATCGACTTGAGAGAGAAACACTGATCTGCTGCCTCCCATTCACACCCCAATGGTGGGTCGAACCTGCAGCCTAGGCATGTGCCCTGCCTGGGAATTGAACCTGCAACCTATTTGTGTATGGAATGAGCTCCAACCAACTGAGCCCCACTCTCCTCCCCACCTCCTGCCCCCCGGCCAGGGCAGCTAGTACTCTCAATGGCCTCTGTCAGTGTTTCTATTAGCACTGTAAATCAGGTGAGAGAGAATCCCAGACTAGCCAGAACATTGCAAGTTCCTTCCACTGTTTCCTTCTTTCCTGAGATAGGGGCCAGGAGTGGAGTGGGTTCTACCTGATTGTGCCGTATGAGGGAAAGTGCTGGTAGGGGCCGCCACAGATTTTCTACTGTATTGAGTAGAACCCGTTTTGAGTGTGGCTTTTTCTTGGTTAGGCATTCGCCTGTTTGCAGCTTCTTAGCTGATTTCTGGAGTCCTTATGAAGCTCTTTGGGACTAGTGTTGTTGTTTATTTGGGGTTTTGGGGGGTGGCGATGGGATGAGGGGCCTTGAACTTCCCAGTCTGCCATCTTGCTCACCTGTCTTTCAGTTTGTTCCTTTTTGTCACTAATGTGGATGTGCCAGAGTTTGTGTGCTGTCACCACTCACCTGTGTGGGACACTCTGGTTGTTTCCAGTTATCAGATCTTGTGAAGGAAGCTGCTACAAATATTCATGGACAGGTTTCTACGTGTACACAAGTTTTCATTTTTCCTAGGGTATATACAACATGTTTTGATACGTTGTATTTTCATTCAGTTCAAAATATTTTCTAATTCCCCTTTTAATTTACTCTATGGTATGTGGGTTATTTAGAAATACATTATCTGCTTTCTAAACATTTGGACATTTTCCAGGGATAATTCTGTAGTGATTTTTAATTTAATTCCATTGTGGTTAGAGAACACACTTTGTATAAATTGAATTCTTTTGGATTTATTAAGACTTATTCTGTGGCTTGGAAGGTGGGCTACTTGGAAAATGTTTCCTGTGTACCCGGTAAGAATATGTTTCCACTGTTATTCAGTGTATTTTTCTAAAATGTCAATTAGATCAAATTTGTTCATAATGTTCAAGTTTTCATGTTCTTTTTGATTTTCTGTGTACTTGTTCCAACTTTTTAAAATTGCTGTTCATACAATATATTTTTCCATCATTTTAATTTTAATCTGTTTATGTCTTTATATTTAAGTTGCATTTCTTTTTTTAACTTTTAATCTTTATTGACACATATGATGATACATACAGAAAACTGTGGAATGCTAAAGTATATAGCTTGAGGAATTTTTACACACTTGAATACACCCATGTGATTAGCACCCAGATTGTGAAGCAGAAAACCACTTTGGAAGATCTGTTGTATTCCTCTTCAGGCGCTAGTTTCCACTATCCAGGAAAGTTTTGTTGTTCGGGTACTTCATGTAAACATAACCATGTGGTATGCACTATTTTGTGTCTGGTTTCTTTCATTCAACATTATGTTTGTGAGACTCGTATTACTGCATGTGGTGTTGGATCATTCACTCTCATTGCTGTAGTGTTCCGTTGTTTGAATGTAAACATACATGACTTTAAAAATTATAAAGCATGATCATGAAGTATGTCAGGTTAATCTATTGAGATGGATTTGTGCAGTCTTCTTCCATTTTTTCCTTTCTACTGCTCTACTCAGGAAGAGAAGCATTCATGACTTCTATTTCCCAATGATTCTTTTATTTATTTAATTATTGCTTTAAAATATATTTTATGGAGCCCTGGCTGGTGTAGCTCAGTGGATTGAGCACTGGCCTATGAAACAAAGGGTCGCTGGTTCAATTCCCAGTCAGGGCATATGCCTGGGTTGCAGACCAGGTCCCCAGCCGGGAGCATGCAAGAGGCAACCACACATTGATATTTCTCCCTTCTTTCCCTTCTCTCTATAAACAAACAAACAAACAAACAAATAAAATCTTTAAAATATATATATTTTATTGATTATGCTATTACAGTTGTCCCACTCTTCCCTTTATTCCCTTCTGCCCTGTGCCCCCACCTTAGTTCATGTCCATGGGTCATACATACATATTCTTTGGCTTCTCCACTTCCTGTACTATTCTTAATGTCCCCCTGTCTACTTTGTACATACCAATTATGCTTCTTATTCCCTGTACCTTTTCCCCCATTCTCCCCGCTCCCCTTCCCTGCCGATAACCCTCCATGTGATCTCCATTTCTCTTATTCTGCTCCTGTTTGGGTTGTTTGCTTAGTTCATTTTTGTTTTATTTTTAGGTTCAGTTGTTGACAGTTGTGAGTTTGTTGTCATTTTATTGTTCATATTTTTGATCATCTTCTTTTTCTTAAATAAGTCCTTTTAATATTTCATATAATAAGGACTTGGTGATGATGAATCCTTTAGCTTTACCTTATCTGGGAAGCACTTTATCTGCCCTTCCATTCTAAATGACAGCTTGGCTGAATAGAGTAATCTTGGATGTAAGTCCTTGCCTTTCAGGACTTTGAATACTTCTTTCCAGACTCTTCTTGCCTGCAGGGTTTCTTTGGAGAAATCAGCTGATAGTCTTATGGGAACTCCTTTGCAGGTAACTGTCTCCTTTTCTCTTGCTGCTTTTAATATTCTCTCCTTATCTTTAATCTTGGGTAATACAATTATGATGTGCCTTGGAGTGTGCTTCCTTGGGTCCAAGTTCTTTGAGACTCTCTGAGCTCCCTGGACTTTCTGGAAGTCTATTTCCTTTGCCAGAATGAGGAAGTTCTCCTTCATTATTTGTTCAAATAAGTTTTCCATGTTTCTTACTCTTTCTTTCTCTCCTCCTCCTCGTACCCCTATGATTGGGATGTTGGAACATTTAAGATTGTCCTGGAGGTTCCTAAGTCTCTCCTCATTGTTCTGAATTCTTGTTTCTTCATTATGTTCTGGTTGAGTGTTTATTTCTTCCTTCTGGTGCAAACTGTTGATTTAAGTCCCAGTTTCCTACCCATCTCTGTTGGTTTCCTGCACATTTTCCTTTATTTCACTTTTCATAGCCTTCACTTTTTCCTTTATTTTGTGACCATACTCAACCAATTCTTTGAGCATCCTGATTACCAGTGTTTTGAACTGTGCATCTGATAGGTTGGTTATATCTTTGTTGTTTAGTTGTGTATTTTCTGGAGCTTTGATCTGTTCTATCATTTGGGCCATATTTCTTTATCTTGGCACATCTGTTATGTAGTGAGAGGCAAAGCCTTAGATATTTGCCAGTGCTAGACAACCCATGTCACTGTGTTGTGCCACTGTATATAGGGGAGGGATCCGATAGGAGAACAGTGCCCCTTGTTCAGCTCTTGGCTGGTTTTCAGTCACTTCCTCCACTACCCACAAGCAAATTGGGCTCTGCTGGTGCTGATTCCTGGATGGGTGGGTTTGTGTACATCCTAAGCCCTTGTGGGTCTCTCCAATAAACTCTCCTGTGAGGCTGGGAGTTTCTCTTGCTGCCTCAACCCCACAGATTTTTTAAGTCAGAGGTTTTGAGGCTTTATTTCCCTGCACTGGTACCCTATGTTGTGTGGTCTGTCTCAATCCTCAATCATTCTTCCCAGTTTATCCGCACACAAATGTGGGACCACCCGCTCCACCAACCACTGCCTTGCTAGTGTCCTCTCCACCCTGACTGTCTGTCTCTGCTCTTCCTACCAGTTTGAATGAATGTTTCTTCTTTAATTCCTTGGTTGTTGGACTTCCATACAGTTTGATTTTCTGGCAGTTCTGGTTATTTTTTGTTTTTAAATTTGTTGTTGTCCTTCTTCCAGTTGTGTGAAGAGGCAAAGTTTATCCACAAGTGCCTCCATCCTGTCTGGATGTCTAAGTTGCATTTCTTATAGGCAGCATATAGTTGAGCCATATTACAAAATCCATTCAGTTAAAATGTACAAATTGCCAGTCACAAAAATAGTCACGGAGATATAACAGGAATATAGTCAATGATATTGTAATAAGTATGTATGGTATCATATGGGCACTAGACTTATTGGGGTGACATAAGTTATGTAAATGTCTAGTCACTATTTATATACCTGAAACTAATGTAATATAGTATGTCGCTGTAATTTAAAAAATAGAAAAATTAAAAACAAAACAAACACAAATTCCATTTAGACACTATATCTTTTAAACTGATAAGAACAGACACTACACTTGATCTTGGCCAAAAGGCCAAGAAGTGACAGAGATACTACATCTTTCAATTTGGGTGTTCAGACTATTTACATAGTGATTGTGGATATATTTAAGTATCATTTTGTTATATGTTTTGTCTACCCCAGTTATTCTTTGTTTCCCCTTTCCTCACTTCTTCTGCCTTTTTTTGGGGGATTCCTTGACTGCTTTTATAGTTTATTTTTATCTTCTTTGTTGATTTATAGCTATAACTTGTTGTGTTATTTTAGTATGGCTCTAAGGTTTATAATAAGCATCTGTAATTTATCACAGTCTACCTTCCAATGATACTGTACCACTTGTGTACTGTATAAGAATCTTCCTTGTGATCATTTCATTTCTCTCCTGGCCTTTATTCTATTGGTGTCATACATTTTAATTATGCATACATTCTGAACTCACAATACATTGTTGTACTTTTTACTTACACAGTTAATTACCTTCAAAGATATTTAAGTAATAGGAAAACTTTACATATTAACACACATAATAGTAATTTCTGATGTTCTTTATTTGTCTGCGTGGATCCATATTTCCATGTAGTTTTACTTTCTTCTGTCTAAAGAACTTCCTTTAACATTTCTTGTAGTGAGGGTTTTCTAATGATAAATTATTTCAGCTTTAGAATATCTAAAAAAAATCTCTACTTTGCCTTTGTTTTTGAGAGAAAATTTTGCCAGGTATAGAATTCTATGTGGACAATATTTTTCTTCTAGTTTCTAAAAAAGAGGTTGCTGTGCTGTGTCTTGTCTTTATTATTTCCAAGAGAAATCTGCTGTTATCTTTTTTGTTTTAGAATAGTTTTAGATTTACATAAAAATTGCAATGTGTTTTTTCCTATTATTAATATCTAATTTATTAGTATGGTGCATTTGTCATAATTAATGAACCAATATTGACTGAAATCCATATTTAATTCATATTTTCTTTAGTTTTACATAATATTTTTCTGTTCTGAGATCACATTATGTTTATTTGTCATATTTCCTTTGCCTCTTTTTGAGTATGACTATTTCTCATGTTTTCCTTTTTTTTCTCTTCTGATGGCTGTCTCAGCTCTAAAGAGTACTAGATAGGTATTTGGTAGAATGTCCCTCAATTGAGATTTATATAATGTTTGTCTCATGGTCAGTCTAAGGTTATGTGTTCTTGGCAGGAAGGCCACCAGTCAGTGTCGCCCATGTCAATGATAGACACTCTAAATGTGACTTCTCACTCAATCACCTGGTTGAGATATAAAGTTGCATTTTCAAATTTTTCCACTGTAAAGTTGTCCCCTCAATCCCTTTCCGTATTGTAGGCTTTGAAAGGAAGTCTTTGTGTACAGTATGCATTTAAGGAGTGAGGACTTATGTTCCACCCCCTTGGGAGCGATTTTTAAAAGCAAATCATTCAGAATTCTTCTGTGATTTACCTATTATCTTCCATTTATTTATTTATTCAATTATTTATTGAAGTCTTATGGACTCACTCATGGATATTTATTTTGTACTGTGGGTTTTAACCCAATGCTATTAATTTATTTTGTTGCTCAAAATCACAGAAAATAGTTTTGTCAGCCATTAATTTTTAAAATCTTCTTTCTCCCTCCTTCTTCAGGGATTTCCACAACATGTATATTAGTACAACTAACTGTGTCCAGCTGATGCTGTTTCCCTTTTTTCCTCTGTGTTCCTTTTTGTGGAGTTTCTATCACTGTGTCTTTGAATTCTCTACTCTTTTTTACCTTCAATATCTGAGCTGCCATTAATCTGATACTACATATTTTATAATTTCTAACATTGTAGTTTTTAATCTGTAAACATTGCAATTGTCCTCTTTGTAGCTTCCATATTGCTACTTAACTTTTTGAACGTATAGAATACTGTTATATTTTATGTTTGTTTTAATGTTTTTATCTACAAATTCTAGCCTATTTGTCAGTTATGGAGTGTTTTTTATTGATTGGCTTTTCTCCTCATAAGGCATCATATTTTTGGTGTCTTTGCAAAGCTGGTTATTTTTTATTGGATTGCAGACATTGTGAATTTTACCTTACTGAAGGCTGGATACCTTTGTATTTTTACGAATATTCTTAACCTTTGTTCTAGTACATAGTTGATGTTCTTGGAAATATTTTAATTCATTTAGTGTCTGGCTTTTAAGATTTGTTACGTGGAACAAGAGTAATGTTCCATCTAGGGCTAATTATTTGACATTACTGAGGTAAGATCCTTTTGAGTTCTCTAACAAATGCATTGTGAATTATAAGGTTTTCCAGTCTGGCTATCAGCAATAGGTGATATT
Source organism: Tonatia bakeri (assembly GCA_004024845.1). Classification (NCBI taxonomy): domain Eukaryota; kingdom Metazoa; phylum Chordata; class Mammalia; order Chiroptera; family Phyllostomidae; genus Tonatia; species Tonatia bakeri. The sequence goes on along the minus strand of PVIA01006331.1, from coordinate 54,990 downwards.
TTTGGCCTTATGTGATTACTGGGTACTTTTGAATTATTCTAATCCAAAATCCTCCTAATTCTTTTGCATTATTCTTTCCCCGGCCTTAGGCAGCCTTTTCAAAAGCATGTGCTGATCAGTATTCCGTTGAATATTCAGTGGGGACCCTCTGCAGATATCCAGAGCGTTTTCCCCGTGCACCTCTCTCCTCTCTGATATTCTGTCCTGTGAATTTTAACCACCTCGGTCAGCTTAGTGTTCTCAGGTCAGGGAGTGCACTGGGCTCTGGAAAGTTTCCCTTCCCCTCCTGCTCTGACCTGGAAACCCTCTTAAGGCAACACACTGGGGCAAAAGTGTGTTCACCTCACTGGTTTCCCACCTTTCAGGGATTGCTGTCCTCCATCACCTGATGCCCAGTTTCTCAAAACTTTTACTCATGTTTTGTCTTTTTGTTTGGTTTGATTTGATTGTTTCAGGCAAGAGGTTCAATCTGGTCTTTGTTACTATGTCTTAGATAGAAGTTGAACATCATTTTTACTCGTTTGTTAAATACTTGCACATCATACAGAATTAAAAAAGACATACTGCAAACAAACAAAAGACAGCTGGGGTTGCATTTAGCAGGGAAGCCATCAATTTTTGACTTCCGAAGGAGAAGATCACATGGACAGGCAGACAGGACACTTTCTGTACAATACAATAAGAGCTAAGACAGACATTGCTATGGGAGCTCAGAAGCGAGGCTCTTCACCCATGCTGGCTGTTGATTTAAGCCTTCTTAGAAGGAATGACTCTTGAGTGAACCTTTGAGACTAGGAGGATATTACACAATAGAGGAGGCATGGTGTGGGGAAAAGGATGGTTCAGGTCAGAGGCCCACCATGAATGAAGACATATTAGTGTGGAATCAGATGACATAAGGTACAAACTACAAGCAGTTTGATTTTACCAAAGCATTCTGGACACAGTAGGAAATATTAGAGTGAGACTAGAGAAATAGGGAGCCCAGGTCATGAAAAGACGCATGTGCCGTGCTGAAGCATTTAAACTTCATCTTGTAAGCAACAGAGAACTACTTAAGTGTTTTAAGATGGGGAATTATATGTCACATTAGCATCTTAGAATGGTCACTGTGGTGGCAATGTGGAGGATAGAGTTGAGGTGCAATGACTGACTTTGGGGTGGTTAGGGTTGGACATTCAGAGAGAGATGTGAGAACTATTTAGGATGTGAAATGTCAGGACATCTTGACTTACTGTGTGTGAGGGAGTGAGTGAATGGGTGTGGATATAAAATAAGTTCCAGGTTTTTGGCTAGAATTACCACATGAAAAATGCTGAAATGAACTGTTAGAAGCTATTATGGAAGAGGAACAGTTCTGGGGAGACTTTGGGACATTCTGAGCATGATGTGGCTATGAGAGGATACTGTTTGCATGACCTGTCTTTGAGCCCTGCTTGTAATTACTCCCTCCCCAACCCCCCACCCCATTTACCCTTTTGAAGTCAAGTCTGCCTTAGTGGTAGGGGGAAAAATGGGATTTACTACCTGGTTCAGGGGGCAATTTTGTCCCCAAATTAGATTCCTTGTTGTAGAACTCTGATCTTTGGTACTTCTATCAACTGTCTCTGGTGAAGCCATCTAGGGCTGCCAGACTAGATTGTGAAGGTTGGGTATGGCTGTCTTCTAGAGTCACCATTCATGTTATAGTACAGTGAATGATGCTGTCTGGAATCAGACAGGTCACACTCTAAGCAGATGTATATGGTGACACATTGCTGTGTCATAGGAACACTTGATCTTGGCTATAGCTGGACCACTTATACATACAACAGGGGACCTTAGTCAATTCACTTAAATGTTATGACCTTTAGTTTCCTTGTTTGTACTGTGGGTGTGATCTCTGATTGTGAAGATAAAACATATCATACATTCTTAAAGTGTTAGTTATTATTCATATTTTCATTCCATCTTTTAAATCTATTTGCTAATACTGGGGATATTTGATGACAAGCTTTGGATCATATATATCTACCCCATGGCAAAGGTGGTTGTAGCCGAAGTAAAAACAGGAGGAGAAAGAACAAATCAAAATTCAGAACTGGGGGACAGACAGAGTGCAACAGATTTTATTTCTTTTTGCTGCCTTTTTCCCCTTCCCAACCACCTGATTTCCAAATCTCCCTGACACTTCCTCAGGGGCTCAGGCTTGCTCTGAAAATGAGATGTAAAGGCTAAGAGTGGTTTTCAACTCTGGACACACATGAAGATCATCACAGGGAGAGCTTTGAGAACCACCGATGGATGAGAATCACCCCAAGGGACTGTGATGTCATTGGGCTGGGGTGTGGTCTGATCATTTGAATATTCTAATGATTCTATGCTTCTAAGGTGCATCTGGGAAGCCAAGATCAAAGTTGGTGCTGGGACAGGTGAGAGTTCTGTTTGTTCTCTTTTTGTCTTGAGATTAGTGTTTGTTGTCTGGAGAGGACGAGCCTGGAAGGGAAGATAAGAAGGGAGTCGGGGAGCGAGGCTTTCTGAGCTCTGAGCTTTTTGCTTTTGAAGTATCATTTTGAGAAAAATACTGGACTATATTTATAAAATCAACACATAAATAAGAAGGTATTCCATGTTTTCAAGAAGAATGAAATTGGTAGCTGGTGTCTCCCTTTCTGTGTTAATGTTGGCCAAGATTATCACTGTATTGAAAACGGTTGGGTTCACAAGGAGATAAGAAGCCAATATATGAATCAAATAAGGTCGCCAGATTCAGCAAATAAAAATGCAGGGCACATTTAAGTTTGAATATAAGGTAAACGGGATACATTTTTAGTATAGATATGTCCCATGCATGGTTTGAAACACACACACACACACACATATACACACACACACACACACATATGAAAAGATTATTTGGTGTTCATGTTAAATTCAAACATGACTGGGTGTTTTGCATCTTTCCCCCTGGACACCTCTAGGGTAAACCTACTCCTTGGAGGTGGAAAAGAACCTGAAGCAAGTCAGTGTGAGCTGATCTAGGAATCAAAATTCATACCTTGACTATCATCATAAATGTGTTGTCATTGGTTTAGGTCTTGGGATTGGTTTGTATTTAAAAGAACTGAACACTAAGTAGCACACAGAGCTGTTTCAATAATATGATCTCTTACATTGATGTAATACATCTGCTTTTCCAAAGCACTTTCACGATGCATTCTCTCATGTCATCCTCCAAACCACCAGAAGTTCAGCTCATATCAGCCATAGTTTGATAGTGGAAAAAATCCAAGGGCTAGAGAAAAGAGACTACTCTAAAGTCCCCAAACTGTGGGTATTAAATCAAGACAGGAGATATTTATTTTTCCAGTTGGTAGACTGTAATCATCTCTGATAAGGAGTTAACAGTCTAAACATAGAGGTGCCAAGGTTCAGACTGTGTGTGCATGCATGCGTATTCACACAAAAGTGTGTGCTTGTGTGTGTGTTCATGGACAAGTAACTGTGACTATGTTGACATTCCCAGCAAGGCAGGGTGAGGTTAATCTCCCTGATATGTGCCCAGTCCTGTGAGTGTAGACCAGGCCACCCTCGCCACTCCCCATTTCATAGCTAAACATAGAATTAAAGGCTGCTCCAGTGAAGGCAGTTCTTTTTGTCGTGCTCACTTCGCTTCTTGGGTTACTTCCCCCTCTTTTACTGCCTTGCCTTGCCTCCTAGCTCTTGGATTTATCTTCCATATCTGGATCTGAAGACAGATTCCAGGTCCTAGGGATTCATTGCCATCATCCTCTAGATATGGTTTGACTTGCTCTCACCCTCTGGTACTTCTGTTTCTGCTGTCCTGACTGAGCTCCGGTGTGCTAGATGGGAGCCTGGCCTGCTGTGGACTTGGTGAGCTGGCATACTAGCCAGGGCAGGGCTTTTGAAAGAAGCAGGTGGGTAGGAATCTTGATCTGTGAGGGGGTGTCTTGGCAGTAGCCAGTGAGATAGAGATCCTCTGTAGGCTGGTTTGTTGGCCATTTCTGAGACCTGTGTCCCTCCACCTGCCAGCCCGGGGTGCTGGGACACAGTCTGCAGCCCCGAAAGCAGGAGCCTTCATGGTTTGAAGTGTTTAGTTAACCTGGGGTCATAGATGTAAGACTCCTATGTCTACTTCTTAAGCTGCCAGCAAATGTTTATTCAACCCTTTAATTTTATTAATTTGTTTCCTTTTCTTTTGCTCCTGTCCTCTTTTTTTTTTTTGCCCTCTCTTTACCCTCCTTTCTCTCTCTGCCTTTCTGCCCTACCTTTCTCTCTGCTCCTCTCTTCACTCTTGAGTACTTTGGATGGAAATAAGGAGTATACTATGGTATGGAAGGCACAGCTCCATCCAGTTATATTTTTTTATTTTTCCAGCATCATATCCATTATGCCCAAAACTCAGTGCCAAGCCGAACCTGGAGATGTCTCTGATGGCTATGCATTCTTATCAGCCGCTCTGAGCTAAAGGCAGAGCAAAGTGGCTGCTTGTACTGGACATTCTCACCGACTCTAACTCTAAGAAAAAATAACAAGTGGGAGCTATGAGGTAGGTGATCACTTGTATGCCAGGCAAAGAAACTCCTGTGTTTACCCTCAAGTCTAAAAATTTGAGGAGAAAACCAAATATAGAAGCCCAAATTCTCTTAGCACCAAGTAACTCTGGAGGTGGAAAAGGCATTGAACACTCTGAGAGGCTGAATGAGATAGAGTCAGGACACGTTCAAAGTCCTTGGGCTTTTTGACAATCTGCTATTACTGTATACTTTCTTGTATTTTCTGAATCTTTAATTTCACTCTGTGAGGTTAAAGAGTTTCAGAATAATGTGGTGGGGCTAGATTAGGGGGAAAATCCCAGCTAAGAGTCTGGTTCTTCCTCCGTTTAGGGTAGGCCTGATTTTGCACTATGGGCTCATTTCAAACTCCTTGGCTTGGTCGTTAAAGTTCACCCAGACTGTTCCATCTTAACTCCTGATGGATGTTGTGTGCTTACCTAGAAGGACCCCCTTACTGCCCCCTGAGTGCTCCTCATGCCTTGCTTCCTCTGTGTCCACCACTGTGTCTGGAGTGGGCTTCTCTTCCCATGCTCTCTAGATCCTACACTGGCTCCGTGCCTAGCTCAGAAGTCACCTTCTCTAGGAAAGTTTTCTGACATCTTCTAATCTCCTAGGACATTTTTGTCTATACCATTCTTTGAAGGTTTACTATATACCAGGAATGATACTCAAAAGAGTAGGCATTGGTTGATCAAAATGATGCCATCCCAGGGTTCCTAATGCCCTCCTTTTGTGTCAGATACTTACCCTTTTTGCAAGGTGATGAGGAAGTCTTTAGGATGTAGGAATAGCCCAGAGTGACCAGAACAACAGGAGCAGAGAGGTATTAGGGCTTTGGGACAGATAACATTTAATAGAGTAGAGGTATTTCAAGATTATAATAATTGGCTATATAACAAGGCCATAGTAATCAAATCAGCATGGTACTAGCATAGAAACAGGCATATAGGTCAAGGGAGCAGAATAAAGAGCCCAGAAATAAACCCATGCCTTTATAGTCAATTAATATCTGACAAAAAAGCCAAGAACATACAAAGGGGTAAAGGCAGTCTATTCAATAAAAGGTGTTGGGAAAATTGGACAGATACAGGCAAAAAATTTTTTTTAATAGTCAGCATAGACTTAACAGTGTATAACAGATGCATGTCATTCTTCACATGTTACCTGATTTTCTTAACCTGCTTTGTCTGTGTATGTTTTATATAGTTTTAAAACTAAAATTTTATTTCAGAAATCATCCAGTCCAGAGGTTCTTAGCATAGAGTCTGTGCCATAGACTCAAAGGGAGTTGATTGCTTTCTTCAGATTTTCTAAGGTATGCATAATGTAGAAAAGGTTGGGAACCACTGGTCTGCTCCAACACTCCCATTTTCAGATCGAAACCTACAGCTGAGTGAGACTGAGCATAAGTGCTCTGCATGCATCGGTGTTCAGGGAGATGTTTGCTGTGTGCAGTCCAAGTGCGTGTGGAGGCTCTACCCCTTACCTACAGCAGTAGGTGCTGCCCGCACTGAAGTGGTGTGTAGACTACACAGCGTGCGGGGAGATGCATTCCGAAACCCAGCACGAAGAGTCTCAAATGGCTTGTGAGGCCATGGAAGGGGTTGAAAGCAGGTATTAATCACTTAGGTATTATCTATTATACTGAACTATTTACCCTTTGTAACAACCTTATGAGGTAGGAGCTGCCATCTTCCCTCTTACAGATGGAGGACCTGCGGCTTAGAAAGTGTATGTAACTTGCCCAAATTCATACAACTAGGAACACTGGGATTGGAGCTGGTATAGTCTGGTTCTAGCATCTTCCCTTCCAATTACAGCAGCAGCTACTTCCTCTTGGGGTGGGGTGTGGAGCCAGGGGAAGAACAAACAAGGAAGTGCAGGTTTAAGTGGCTGGTCCAGTGGCGGATGATGTGGGGGTGCCTGGCAGGCGCCTCCATCAAGTGCTGCGGCCCACATCAGGTTTCATGTGGCATGGTGTCAGGATGCTGGCCAGGGGTTAAGGGCAGTGATGGGTGGACAGTGTCTTTTGAGAGTCTGAAAGCAAGTGGTATTTATTTATTCATCCATGTAGGTCCTGTGCGTGGTAGCAGGCACAGAAGACGCATCTACTCTTTGGTGCTAAAAAGCAAAGCAAAACAAAACTTGCAGTTCTTTCCAAAGGAACAGAAAACTGAGATTCTGACGGTTTCTCTCTGGGGCTACATCCTCCCCTTTCTGAGCTTTCCCTGCCTCTGGATGCCTTTCTCTTTTCTTTCCTCCAAGGTCCAGTGCCCTCACATTTGCTTCTCCTCTGTCAAACATTTTGCTCTCAGGAAAGGAAGGCAAACCTTGAGATGTATGGAGCTGAGGGGGCATAAACTATTATTCTTCCCAGATATTATTTTAAGCACGTTCTGTCCAGCTCTGCACTTTGAACTCCTATGCTTCCCTAAAGGACCGTGTGGTTAGTACCGCTATGACTAAGCTGCAAACACCCCTGCCTCATTCTCAACCCAAGCCATGGGCCCCCCTCCCGCACTGTGACTGGCCTCACCTCCTCTTTCTGTGCCTGTACTCCCCTTGGATCTGATGACAGCATCCATCTCTTCCCTGGCACTGCCTGGTCGCTGTTATTGTCCCCCTTCCCCTTCCTTCTGCTGTGTCTGGAAGATGCTGGCTGGGATTGGGGACTGGCTGGGCTGACTCATGCCAGGGCCGCTACCTAAAATGCTTGGGATTGGGAGCAGCTAGGGATGTGTTTGACCATTTCTGAGGTCTGACCAGCCTCTGGACTTTACATACTTTTTTTTAAGCATATTTTTTTTATTTTTCAATTATGGTTAACATACAATCTTATATTAGTTTCAGGTATACAGCATAGTGATTAGACATTTATAAAACTTATGAAGTGATTCCCTGATAGGTCTAATGCCCAAAGGACTTTACATACTTTATTTTATTTTCCCAATAACCCTATGTGGCCAGTATTAGTGACCTGATCTTACAGATAAGGAAACTGAAGATTAGAGAGTTTAAGATAGTTGTTTAAGCTGACATAGCTAATGAATGGCAGAGCTGAAATTCCACTGTCTGATTGCAAAGCCTGTGTGTGATATGTCCCCTGCCCTGTTACCACAGAAGCAGAACCCCATTGTTTAGTCCAAGGTGGCAAGGGCCAGAAACGAAAAAGAAAAGTGAAAGGGTTAGAAGCTGAGTGGATATTAAATGGAGCAGTCAGGGAAAACCAGCCATGGCAAGGATAGAACTAGAAAGTCTAAGACAATCACAGTGAATGAGGCAGAGGGCCTGATACTTTATACTTTTGGGTCCCATGGCTTGTGGGGAGGGTGGCCTGGTGTGGGGGCAGAGGGCAGTGTGGGAACTCCTAGTCATGCTTAGCTCTCACTCCTGGAGCTGTTCTTATAATGACCAGTTCCCCTGGCTCAGCGGCAGCCCTGAGGATAGTGTGGTAGGACAGGACGAAATGGGAACACAGACTGTAAGTCCACAAGCAGAGCTGGCATCCTGGCATTTTAGACATTAGCATTTGGTAGAGAAGACAGTCTTTTTCATTGTGTGTATGTGGGGCCCTTCTCAGTATCCCCCAAATCTGACCACTGAATGGGCAGCTGCCTATTTTCCAAAAGCTTGAGGCTGGCCTCAGACAAAGTTGTGGGGGTGATATTGGCTCTGGGGATGGTCACATATTGGTTTTCTGACTTCCTCTATAGTCCCTGTCTAGGGAGCACAATATGCCTCCCTTTCCCCCCCGGACATTATATACTTCCTGGCCAAGACGTGGGATGGAGTCCACAGATGGTTTGGAGGAGCCCCCGTGGTCTCCGGTTTGGCTCTGGAGGCTGGCACAGGATTCCGGCTCTGCTCTGAATTGCTGACTGCACTCAGCTCCACTTACAGGACTGGGGGTTGCACTGTCCTCTGCTTTGGGGCTTTAGGCAGTGTATTGAGAACTGCATGGCTGAGAGAGAGGAAACAGGTGGGTATCCAGTGGGCTGAGGAAGCTCAAGGTCACCAGCTCCCCCTGGGGCCAGAGGTGATTGCTCCCTTTGGAACATGGTGTGTTAATCATCAGGTCTCTGAGATGTCAGAGAGAGGAGAGTTAGAGTCAGGGCTTGGTAGGTTTGCCATGAGGAACAAGTTTAGCACAGGCCAGTCACTTTCAGTTCTTCTTGTCCTCAGCAATAAGATAGATGTTGGAAAGAACCGAACATGGTAATTTACACCAGGCCAATTACACTGCACTCTGGGCTTCCAAGGTGCCTTCCTAGAGCTGTAGAACTTGGCAGCTGGGAGAGACTGCTTGCTCGGTGTCCCCCACTGAATGGCTTTCTGTCAGAGTTTATTGAATCATAATTTTTTTATTGATTGATTTTAGAAAGAGAGAGGCAGGAAGGGAGGGAAGGGGAGGGAGAGAGAGAGAGAGGGAGAGAGATATCAAATTATTGTTCCACTGATTTATACATTCATTGGTTGATTCTTGTATGTGCCCTGATTGGGTACCAAACCCACAACCTTTGTGTGTTGGGACAACGCTCTAACCAACAGAGCTACCCTATCAGGGCTGAACTGTGATTTTATGGAGAAGGGAGGTGACCTGTCCAAGGGTGGGCAGCATACTAGGGTTTGAGGAGGGGGGTCTCAGGCACAGTGAACTGAGCTGAAGGGCAAATGCAAGTAAGAATTTCACACATCACATGTTATTTTCCTGCGGATTTGTTAATTTTACAGATAATTCATCTCACTTATTGTTTTTAACGTTAATAGGCATTTAGACTTCTAATCCTCCCTTAGCTGCTCTCCCAGTTTGGTTTGTCTGGCGTTTAATACTTGGCACACACTGCCCGTGCTATGGGGTCCACAGAGTTGCTGGGGAGGCAGTATGGCTCAATGGGGAGAGAAACAGGTGAGGAGCAGAGCAATCCTGAAGTTCCAATCTCGTCTCCACTGGTACATTTCTGGCTAGTTACTTAATTTCTCAGCATTTTTGTTCTCTTATCTGTGAAATGGTCAATGTTAAAACCTTTTCAATGGGTTGCTGTGGGAATTCAGTGGGATAATACATGTTTAGTATGGCACCTGGCACACACATACTAAGCCCTCAATAAAGGTCACTGATATTTAAATCTAGAACTGAGTACTTAACGTTAATTTTTGACCACTTATAGGAAATGCTGTTTTCAGTGTAGAAACCTCCCTGCCTAGGCCCCTCCTTTTTTTTTTTAAATAACCAAATAGCCACTGCTTTGTAAAGCTGAATGGCCTTATACTGGCACATATAAATGGAAATACACATCTGTATTTTAAATAAGATCACCTAGTCTTTATAGTATCTCTAGGGTATACAAAGAAATTTTACATCAGTTTTGTTAAGTTTTTTTTAATAAGGTCATTAATTTTCACAGCATTCTTATGAGACAGAGATTAGGCATCTTGCTCATGAATTAATGAAAGCACAGAGATGTTTGGGCACTTGTCCGACATTACAGAAAAACATCCGTGACAGCCAGGACTGTCGTGGATGTGCCCAGGTTGCTATTAACTTGGGCGAGAGCGTGTCTTCTCTCCTGCACTTGTCTTGTGTGTTTCTCAGGTCTCATGTGGCAGCCCCCAGGGTGTGAGAAGGCACATGCAGCCTCTGTCAAATACTGACCAACGGTCCTGCTTGCCACCCCAGCCCAGGCCGGCTCTGACAATGAGCCGGAAGGGACTGTCTGGAGCAGTGCTGATGAAGGGGACACGGAGTCTGTGAAACACCCAACTTTCTTTGCTTGCACCTTCCACACCCCTTCACCTGCCGTGTTTTCTGATCCTTTTGAAGCCTTGCTCCCCTGCCTCTCACACTCTGTTTCTGGGGAACACACTCTATTTCTTTTTTCTCTGTTGATAGAGTCTTAAGAATCATCCCTAAATTAAGCCACGATGTTCTATCCCACAACCACAGGTGTGTCAGGCATTGGTGTGGAGGTAGTGGCAGAGGCTTGGGGACCAGCAGTGCCATTCCCCATCCTAAAATCAAGTTGTAAAAAAACAAATCATGCTGGGGACCTTTCTGCCTCTGGGTGAGGGGTGTTGGTCAAAATCATGGTTGCTTCCCTCTGAGGGTAGACAAAACTCCCCTGTGGCAGAAGATGCCTGGTTCTCGTGGGCAGCCTCAGGGTTGACTCTGGAATGACCGGGCCACCACCTGCTCCCACACTAGGCCTTTCTGTTAGTGCTGGCCATCTTTAACCCTGGGGTCAGCTCAGGGGCTCTTCCTCCTCAGTGTGTTCTGCAAAGCTCTATTGTCTTTTGTTGCCTGGCCTGCTAATTAGACTTGGGGCCAGTTCTAGGTTTATTTTGCCTGCTGTAACTTGTGTTTGGATTCCCTTCTTCTAGTTTCCTGGCAGTCTAAACTTGCACCAGCTCTGATTTTGGCCTCAGACACCTCTTATAGTGTTGACTGATTAGTTTTGCCCCTCCTTACTCCCAGGTTAAAAGGAAGAGGGTAGTAATGATTCACTTGAAATTCCCAGTATGAGGTAGGAATTCAACTGGGTCTTGAAGTTTGAGTGACATCCCCACAAGTGGAGGGTGCTGGGAAGGTGTCCTCCAGCAGAAGAAACATGAGTGAAGCGATGCAGTGGGTGTCAGAGCAAAAGCATGGGCTGGTTTTGGACAGAACTGGGTTCAAAGTGAGTGGGCTGTGGTACTTAGGGAGCATGCACGCACATCTGATGTATGTTTTAATCACAGTAGTTTTCTTTCAGACTTCGCATCATACAAGTTTGGGTGCACCAAAAAAATGTCCACAGGAAATTCTTTTCTCTTTCCCCAAACTACATATAAGATTGAGGCTGTGGCTCTCCATGTTTTCATGTACAGATGTGTATTTCAGTCTGTAGCCCATTTTTTCATCAAAAAATAGTGAAGGCTTTATAGGATTTGTTTTCTACTGTAAAAGAAGTGGCTCCTGAAAAATGTATGACTAGTGCTTTGAGAATGAGAAATTGTCAGGGAAATTCTTGGGAAGGTCCCTTAACTTCTCTGGGTCTTGGCCTTCTGATCTGTAAAATGGGGTAAAGCACACTCCCTCCTAAGTGTTGCTGGGATGATTGGATAGCGTGTGTGAGAGCAACTAGCCCTGTGCTCATCAGTTCTCGAAACGTGTGAATTCCATGTCACTTCGTGCTGCCTGAAATACTGATTTACTTAGACAAAGGGGAGAGGACCAGAGAGAGGGAAAAGCTCCTGTTTCTGCTCCAGCCACCTACCAGCTATTGTTCCCGTCCAGAGCAATGAGAAAGCTTCCTCTGCAGGTGGCCCTGCTCCCCTGGACCCAGATCCGAGTATCTTGTTAGCTGAAACTTGATCACTGGGTGAATATGAGTTATCCTGCCCTTTTTAATACTCAGTCTGGGGTGTAAAGTGATGTCAGCTCTTTTCTCTTCCAAGTGCCTGTGTCCCTGTCCTCTCTCCCCATGATGATAAATTCTAGCCATCAAGGGCATTGTGTCTTTAATGCAGGGCATAGTTATAGAAACTCCTGATTCCCATTGAGTTCAGGGTGACCTGATGTTAAGAGTAGCCTGGGGTCTTAATTAGTATTCCTTCACTCTTGTTAAGTGTATGTGTCTGTGTGCTTGTGAGGACACATCTTGTACCAGCTCAAGAACTGTGGTGTTTGGTCATAAGCCCCTTCCTCAGAATACGTTAGCACCCCATCATGTCCATCTTGCTGCTAACTACAAGTCTTTCTGTATTTACTGATCACCTGCTCTGTAGCTGGGTTTTGATTTTGCTGTAGGATTTCTGACTTTGGGCTTGAACCTCTGCTAAGAAGGTGTAGTCATTGTTCCTTTCTTCAGTTTCTAGCATTTCATCTAGAAGACTCATTGGGCCCATCCTTCCTCTTTGGTAACTGAAAGTGCTACTGATCATTGTCTAGGTAGCAATACTTGGGTCTCTGATATTGGATGACCAGGATTCTTCAGTTCTTTTTTTTAGCTCAGTCTCTGGATCCAAGTGTTTTATAGGTCAGAGTCGACCTGACCACTTATATGTTTCCAGCTGTCCAGAAATGCCTTGCTGGAAGTGCTTCTAGATTCCGAACTCAACCCCAGGAGAGGTCGTGAAGGCTGGTTAGAGAAGGGGCTGAGGTGATGGAGAGCCGATGGGAAGTGGAGTCTAGACCTGCCTGGGACTCCAAGTACGTCTGGTCCGTGGGTCAGCCACCCTGACCGACGCTGAACAATAGCCAAGTCTCTAGAAGTTTGACTTTCACATCGTGGGAAATGTCTTGACCAACCAAGGTTGAAAGCTACAGGTAAGAGTGACTTGTTTTAAATCAAAACTTCTTTGGAGACTGCAAGCAGTTTAATTTCCTAAGTAAGTTAAACACACTCTTCCAAAATTTGTCTAGCCTAAGCGTTTTGCTCGATTAGCTTTCCCCCTACCCCAGAGGACACTAAGAGAGGTGAACTTTAGGCCATGCGCTGTTCAAATAACTTTAAAATTTGAATTTGCTCAAGTTCTGTGTTTATGAATTACCCAGGCTTATAGTGTATAAAGTGTAATCACAGGTACTATTGTCACCCCTGCCCCAGTCATTGCCCTTAATCTGCCCCATACTTTAGCCAGCTCCCACTAAATGTTAGTAATATTTTTTGATAAGTGCTTCATGGGTGATCTTTCCCTAAGCCATATTTTTAGAGGAAGAGATGAAAGGAGACTGAAAAATTAAAATCAAGATAAGCGGTCTCTCCCTTGGAATGTGATTAAGAGGATGTGGTAATTTAAAAGTACTTTTTCCTCTTCTCCCTGGTGTTTGAGAGCTGAAGTCATGGAAGATGCTATCATACATGCCTTTATTAACACAGCTCGAGTCACCTGTTTCAAGAAGCCCAGGAACATTAACCTTAAGTGAAAAGAAAGTGGAACGAAAGGAGAGATAAAGGGAAACAAGGTTTTGGCAGCAGGAGACACCGGCTCTCAGCCAGGTCCCTGCAGCTACTCTGGTAAATAGCCCATGAATTTATCTTCCAGGGAGATCATTTCCACTATCTGAGTAGACCGAGTCTACCATTGTTCAAATAAGATTCAAAAACCCAGTGCAGCTACGTAATGAGTTGCTCTTCCAGGAGATCAGGGAGGGAGCTCGTAGGCTGGGAAAGGAAACAGATGGCGGAGATGATGAGGACTGGCCTTTGGAGCCCAGCAGGATTTGCTGAGACGGGTCAGAGGGTTCAAGAGAGGTTGGAGGATTATAGACTCTCAGGCCGCAGCCCCTGAGCCTGAGGCCCAGAGCGTGGGCTGGCAAAGCAGGGCTTTTGCAGGAAAGGCAAGGTGATGAGCTGGGAACGTGGGCGCTGCTGCAGCTGGCAGCAGCCAAAGAGCTGGCATTCATGCTAATTCTGCTTCTGTGAATGTTCCTAAAAGATGCATGGTGTGGGGAAGGGGCATGGATAGTCCTTTGGGGTGTGAGAACTTTGTAGTCCAGATTATGTGAGATATGCAGATTTCCAGTGTCCTTTACTGACTTCACACCCTACCTGTCAGGCCATAGTGATGATTTGGGGGTTGGAGACCCCCATGCTTTGTTTCTCTGACAGTTTATGACAGAGTGGCTTTGGGTCCCATAAAACTTCACTTCCAGGTCTGCTGTTTCCCCTCTAGAGTCTAATAAGGCAAGTAATTTCAGGTCATTAGAATATAGAATAGTTTGTTATTCAGCGGAATAATGAAGACTGTGGAATGGTTTCATCAAGAGCTGGACGTTGGTTTTCCTCTGTTCCCAGAGTGCAGATAGAACCTCCCCTAAAGCAAGATGGCTTTGCAAAAGGTTGCCTTTGGTCATAGGGCTAAGGAGAAAGTGGGGTGGGGGCAATGATCAGGTGTGGATCAGTTTTCCTGTTTGGGAAAACAGCTAAAATCATATGCCGTCCTGGTGGCTTCATCGTTCTGTAGAAAGGAACAGCAATGTGTTTCCTGGTAAGAAGTGCTTTTCACTCACAAAAGATTGAGACAAAATTACAAACTGTTACTATTTTGTAGGGATGGTGGGGGTTAAATTTCCTGGACTGTGATGAGTGCAGAGCCTAGCATTTAGGAGGATCTGGAGAATGGTGTTGCATGATGCATAAATTGCCTTGACTTTGAGTTGTGTGACTAGGTGAATTTCTTGAAGAACACACATATCTCTTAAATGTTAAAATCACTGGATTTATATATGAACAGCTGGGAATTAAAGGGAGTTGACTATGTTAATGAGGCCATTTATATAACTATGTAGTGAGAATATGGGATCAATATTTTGAATTCATTAAGGTCAACATAGAGTTGTATAGTAATAAGTGGCTGATTTGCTTAAGGCCTGCATTTTAATTTTGATTCTTTAATTTTTTAGTTTTGTCTTATAAAAATAATACATTGTAAAAATACTGAAGACTCTAAACCCCCCTCCCCGCAAAAAACAAAGCCTAATGGCAAGTAACTGTGAAACAAAAGCAATCACTATCAACATTTTATTATTAACCTTTTAGTTTCTTTTTTAAAAGTATTCTTTATTGATTATGCTATTACAGTTTTCCAACTTGTCCCCCTCTATCCCCCCTCCACCCTGTCCCCAACCCTCCAGCATTCCCCCCTGAGTTCATGTCCATGGGTTGTACATATAAGTTCTTTGAGTCCTCTGTTTCCTATTACATTTTTTATCTTTCCCTGTCTATTTTATGCCTCCTAATTATGCTTCTTCTTCTTTGTACCTTTTCTCTTCTATTCCTCCCTTTCCCCTCCCCACTGAAATCCCTCTGTGTAATGTCCATTTCTCTGGTTCTGTTCCTGTTCTGGCTGTTTGCTTAGTTTTTGTTTTCATTGTTTTCCTTTTCTTTTAGGTTCATTTGCTAATAGTTATATGAGTTTGTGGTCATTTTATTGTTCATATTTTTATCTTCTTTTTCTGAGATAAGTCCCTTTAACATTTCATATAATAAGGGCTTGGTGATGATGAACTCCGTTAGCTTTACCTTATCTGAGAAACACTTTATCTGCCCTCCCATTCTAAATGATAGCTTTGCTGGGTAGAGCAATCTTGAATATAAGTCCTTGCTTTTCATGACTTGGAATACTTCTTTTCAGCCCCTTCTTGCTTGCAAGGTTTCTTTGGAGAAATCAGCTCATAGCCTTATGGGAACTACTTTGTAGGTAACTGTCTTCTCTTGCTGCTCTTAGGATTTTCTCTTTGTCTTTAATCTTGGGTAACTTAATGATGATGTGCCTTGGTGTGCTCCTCTTTGCATCCAACTTCTTTGGGACTCTCTGAGCTTCCTGGACTTCCTGGAAGTCTATTTCCCTTGCCAGATTGGGGAAGTTTTCCTTGACTATTTGTTCAAATAAGTTTTCATTTTCTTACTGCTGTTCTTCTCCTTCTGGCATCCTTATAATTCAGATATTGGAACATTTCAGGTTGTCCCAGAGAGTCCTCAGCCTCTTCATTTTTTTTTTGACTCTTGTTTCTTTGTTCTGATCCAGTTGGATGTTTATTTCTTCCTTTTGTTCCAAATTGTTGTTTTGAATCCTGGTTTGCTTGTTGTCACTGTTGGTCCCCTGAAAATTTTGCTTTATTTCATTTTTGGTATCTTTCATTTTTTGACCAAGCTCAATCAGTTCTGTGAACATTTTGATTACCAGGGCTTTAAATTCTCCATCAGTTAGGTTGGCAATGTCCTCATAGCTTAGCTCTGAGGTTTTGCTGTGTTCTTTCATTTGCACCATATTTCTTCATCTTGGCACACCTGAGACATTGTAAGGGGCGGGGCCTTAGGTGTTCACCCAGGCAGGGTGACCATCTTTACTGCCCTGCCTGTGGGGGAGGGACCAGAGAGGGAGCAATGCAGCTCTCCTGCTCTTCTCTAGCGCACTTTCCAACAGACTCTCGAGTCAGACTGGAAGTATCTCCCACTGTGGCAACCCCAGCTGAAGCCCACAGTCAGCTCTGAGTCTCAGTTTTCCCCTTAAGTCAGTCCCTCCTGTGCAGCTCTGCCAAGCTCGGCAGTCAGCCCCACCCCTCAGCCACCTCCCCATGGTTTTTCTGAGTCGCCTGCCCAGAGGGGTCTGCCTTCCTGGTCTGGTTGTTCTGGTTGCTTTTTTCTTTAATTTCTTGGTTGTTGGAGTTCCATGTAGTTTGATTTTCTGGTGCTTCTGGTTGTGTATTGATTTTAGATTGGTTGTTATCCCCCTTTTGGTTGTGAGAGGAAGTGAAGGGTTTCTAGCTTCATATAAGTAAGCATAGATATATGTGTATATATACATATGTATAAATATTTTTACAAAAATGAGATCATACTGTATATATATTTTGCTGTACTTTTCTCATTCATATTTTAAACCTTTTTCTTTGTATCCTTTTTATTTTTTGTTCTTTATCCTTTTTAATGACTAGATATTATTTCACTGCAATTTCTTGAGTCAATCTATTGTATATATAATTTTTGTTTATTTTGTAACAGAAAAGTTTTGGTGATAAATATCTCCACAATAAAATGTTATATATGAATATTTTCTTATACTACATTTCTGTATGTGGAATTCATAGTTTAAAGGCTTTGTAAAACTTTTAATCATTGTACAGGTATTGATAGAATATTTCCCCACAGGTACTCTACTTTACATTCCTAACAATAGTGTTTGACAGTTTTGCTTTTTTCAAATGCTGATCAGCACTGGAAATGATTATTTACAGAATCTTTCCAGTTAGATGAGTGAAAATGTACATGTCTTAAACCTCTTTCATCTGCAATAATCTATTGTATCTGCCCTTTTGGAACTGGCTTTCTCACTCCCTTTGCCACTTTTCCTCCCAGAGTGTTTATCCTGGTAGATGCTACCAATGTGTGCCGCCCATGTGCTTTGCTGTTGTCCCAGACAAAACCTTCTGGAAAGAGGATGGCCACATTTTAATTAATTTAACTATGACATGCTCTTATTCACTTAAATCCAACAAGTATGTAGTGCCTATTATGTGCCAGGCGCCGTGCTATACAGTAGTCATAAGCTTTGAAACCAGACACTGACCTGACTCTCAAAGAGCATGTAGCCCAGTGAGGGAAAGAGACCATGTCAATAGGCAATTTAAACTTTCTAGTAGACAGGTAGGTACCGGGTGCTTTGAGAACAGTAGAGAGAATACCTAACTCAGTGTTAGGTAATCATAAAAGGCTTTTTGGAGGAAGTGATAATTTCACTGTATCCCAAAGGATGAATAGCAGTTAGCCAGACATGGAAATATGTATTGTGTGCCTGTGTGTGATAGAATAGTACTAAGAAAGTATTACTGCAGGATTAATACAGCAACATTAACAAAGGCCAAGGAAGCAAGGCAAATGTGTGAAATTGTACAACCTACATGACTGGAGTTCACAGTGCGGGGAAGGATAGGGGCTAGATGGCTCAGCAGGAGATGAGGCTGAAAAATAAGAGGTGGCCAGATTACCCAGCAATCCCATATTACTGACCAAGCAGCGTGCATCTTTTCCTGATGTCTCGGAGCTGCCCTGGATGGTTTGCAGTGGAGTGTCAGAATCAGATTTACTCTCTGGAAAGTGTCTTCTGGCCCCAAAGTAGGGAATGGGTTTGGAGGCAAAGGCAGGGTATTCCTAGAATCTGAGAGTTTAGGAGGCTCTTCAGAAGGGGGTTCAAACCAAGGTAGTAGTAACATGAATGTGAATGAGTAGACAGATTAGAGAGATAATTAGTGGGAATCAATGGTTATTATTTGCTGACAGGGCTGAGGAGAGAGGGGGCAGAGATGACGCCTGTATTTTGGGTGGGTGGAGATGCCATTCAATGAGTTTGGGAACACAGAAGAGGAACCCATGTCTTTGAGAAGAATGAAAGAGTTTGAATAATTCAGTTTTGGGTATGTTATGTTTGGATATCTGTGGAGGCTATAGTGCATCACAGTGGGAGTATCCAGTTGGATGTTGGATATAGGGGAAGCTCAATAGAGTTTTCAAGGAAAGTACAGAGTTTTGGAGTTATGAGTGGGGGCTCCCAAACCCCCAGAATTTACCTATAAAAATGTGTATATTTATTCTTATATATATATTTTTCAGGTTTTAAAACTTTTTATTTGCATATTAAAAAATTGTGCATTCTAATAATTAAAATCATTTTAACAAAAAAAAATGGCACTCTGATTAAACTGCATTTTACAGCCTGCAGGACACCTTGGACCAGCTTGGTTTTACTCTAGATTTCACTGTTGTCCCACCAGCTTCTTCCTTCGCCAACATGCAAGTTCTTTTCCTTCCCCGCCAGCTAGAGCGGCAGATGGGAGAGGCAGGTTCGGGTTTCATTGTCAGTAGTTCTGATGTGAAAAGGGGCAGCACAGTCATTTAAACTGATCCAACCTCTTTGTAGCTTACAAAGTTAAACAGCTAAAAGAAGTAAAATAAGTAGGCAATGCTTGTGGAGTGTACAGTGTGTATTGGCAGTGTGGGCCTCATTATGATTCACCTGCTTGCTTCTCCTGTTCAGCCATTTCTTTGGAAGGCAGTGGATTTTTCTCTTGCTTTTCTGTCTTCTTCAATTTCAACTTATCGAATTTCTCAATCTTGGCCATACTGGGTTTATCAGACTTGGTTGCTGAGGAAGCCGAGGGAGGCACACGAACCAGAAAAGAGTCCAACCTGCTCAGTGACCACTGCCGAATCTATTCTTATATATTTAAACTTCAGGCTCCTTCAAAGTACTCTCCATTTGATGCAATACACATATTGAGAAGTTTTTTCCACTGCTCAAAACAGTTTTTGAACTTGTTGATTTTGATGGCTTTTTGTGCTTCTGCTGTTTTTTTGTTTCACCTCTTCCACATAAGCAAAACATTTCCCTTTGAGGACTTTTTCATCTGGGGAAACAAACAAAAAAAGTCACTTGTGGTGAGATCAGGTGAATAGGGGTAGGACCCCAGGGATCATGCTGTTTTTGGTCAAAAACTGCTGAACACTCAGCGTGGTGTGGGAAGGTGCACTTGTAAATCACTCCTCATGAAGTGGGCAAATGTGTTGAAAGAGTCTGCAAAAAAATTCACTGAAGCTGAATGCAGCCTCTCACACAATTCCAGATGGTACACTGATACAGATGGGTTCCTAGAACACTCACCTAGTGGGGGAAGCATATACCACAAGGGGCCCACCCTCCAGAAGATAATTCTGTTTTGGGGAAGTCCCCACCTTGTATTAACTCATAAACAAGAATTGCAATCTTGGGGTAGATAGTACTTCCAACAAAGAATAGGTAGAGCGAGAAGAAAAGAGGGGCCAGGACAGAAAGCTGAGGAACTCTGGTATTTAAGGGATGGGAAGGGACGTGGAGACTGAGATGGAGCATTTATAGAAGGAAAAAACATTGTCATGGAAGGTCTTTTAAGGAGAACAGGTGTTCGTTGGTGCTAAGCGGTACAGATCAATCACGTAAGATAAGAGTTTTGGATTTAACAAGGAGAGGTGTTTTCGCCTAGTGCAGTCGTTTCAGTGAAGTGGATGCCAGAGTCTAAAGAATTAAAGAGTGAATGGAAGGTGAGTAAATGCAGGAAATAAGTGCAGATGTCTCTTTAAAGAAGATCGATTGTGAAGGGATGGGAAAGATGGCGTGGCAGCTGACACACCGGGGATGATGACTCAGAGAGGAAGCAGAGAGGGAGAGAGAGGCTGCTGATGTGGGAGAGGCGCCACACCTGAGGGCCGAAACCCTTCACTATGGGGGAATGATTGGGATGCAGAACTCAAGAGGATTCGTTATTCTGAGACAGTACAAGAAATTCTGTACCTTCTGTGGCAAGAAAAATAAAAAATAATAGGCATGGATAGAGTATTGAGGGAGTTTCCATGGGATGGTTTCTATTCTGCCTGTAGTAGGCAAGATTTTCTTCTGGGCATTAGAGGTGGTGGGGTGGGAAGTTTGAATGCATCGGAGGAGATTTTAATCATCGCTATGGATAGTAGAAAAGGGAGCTGAACAGGGGTGGATAAGAAGACCCCCAGGAAGCACTGGGGGTCCGGATGAACTTAAAGCTGACAAATTTTAAGTGACGCCAGATCTGTGTATGACTTTATGATTTATTTCCTCTGACTGAGAAGGCAGACTCCAGGGTTGGAATTTTTCCAGTTGAGTATGACAGGAGATTGATGGGGCAAGCTATTTGAGGGCAATGCAATTGCATGGTTGAAGTGCTTAACCATGGGTTCAAGGCTGGGCAGGGAGAGGATGGTGATAGGAGGGGGTTGAAAGATGGGGAGGATATGGAAGGGTCAAAGGCATGGAGGCTGGAGTAAGGTTAAAGAACTGGTGAGTGCCAGTAAGTGAACCCAAGAGCTCGCTCTAAGGGAAAGGACATTGCAGTTAGAAGGAATTTTGGATATAAGATTACAGAATTGTGACAGTTTCAGGAAAGAGTAATATTCAACATATTTAACTGGTCTGATATAAAATTCACATTTACAAATGCTGAGCTAGTTTAAAGGACCTGAAATGAGGCTTAAATACTATTGAGCACTATCTTGCTACAGTTAATTGTATCTAGATTCTGGGAAAAAGAAATGATACTAGAAGTTGGAAAAAAATCGCTGGTGGAGTAAACCACACACAGCCCTACTGGTGTGGGCCTGCTGATCACAGGTGCCCATGTGGGGTGGGGCTGAGGAAGGATTAAGGGTTTGAGCCCTGGGTGAAGTGTTCCCATGGATATGTTTTTCTTTTTTTAAAATCAAGTTTACAGAGAGAGATGTGGGGGGAGGGGGGGAGAGACAGACAGACACTGATTTATCATTTCACTCATTTACACATTCATTGTTTGATACTTACATGTGCCCTGACTGGGGATTGAACCCACAACCCTGGCACACTGGGACAATGCCCTAACCAACTGAGTTACCTGGCCAGGGTTCATGAATGTTGAATTTGTCCAGACTGATGATGTGACTTGAGAATGATAAGAGAAACCATGAGTCTGTTACCAACATTATCTATGTATGAGAGGCAATGCCTGTCAACACGATTCTAAGGTATTTGGGGGCTAGACAACAGTGACAGACAGGAGGAAAGTGATGTAGCCAGATGGCCTATGTCTTAGTACCTTGGGGCTGCTATCACAGAATATCAAAGACTGGGTAGCTTATAAGCAACAGAAATGTATTTCTCATGGTCCTGGAGGCTGGAAGGCTGCTGGCAGATTTGGGTTCACATGGTAGGAGAGGTGAGGTAGCTCTCTGGGGTCTCTCTTATAAGGACACTAATCCCATTCATTCGGGCTCCACCTTCATGACTTAACTACCTCCAGATACTATCACCTTAGGAGTTAGTACTTCAGCATATAAATGCTCCTTAGGGAGGAAACAAACCATCAGATCGTAATAGCCAAAGCCTCAGTTGGCTAGAATTTTATAGGCAGTGGCAGAGTCATAACCTGGAGCAGCAGTGGGAGACATATGTGGACCTGAAGATTTGGAAAATGAGCCACCATTTGGGAAGATTGCAGGGGACAATGTTCTTTGAAGAGCCAGGGTTCATTTAAGACAAGAAACAGAAGGGGATATTAAAAGAGAGGGTGAAGGCACAATAGACTGTATTTACTCCAGAGTGGGCAGAGTTTGGAAGGACAGAAGTAGGACGTTAACACAGGGAGGAGGGACATAAAGCAAAGCAATCTGACCATGTGTGGACGGGAGGGACTTGATGTCCGAGAGGGTTAGATCTCACCTGGTGATTTTGGATGACCAGGATATAAAGTATGAAGGGATTAGTAAGCTGCATGATTTCCAAATACAATTACACCTTCGTACTCATTGGCTTTAGAACTTGTCAAACCCTGTACTCGTCACATTTTGACGAGAAAAAAATGTTTCAGTACTTGGTGCTCGCTTGCAAGAGAACTCACGTTGCCCCACTAGAGACTACGCTTCAGTGCTGAGTTTGGTACTGTTTGGTTTTGGCACTGGTCACGAGTTCCAGAACGATTCAACAGTGAGTGCTGGGGTACCACTGTCATTAGTCCTAGCAGTCTTCTGATGGGTAGGAGATGAGAGGGGAGGAACTCAGGCTGTGTGGAAGGAGTGAGCCATGGCCTGGAGTGATTGTACTTTTGAGAAATCCCAAGACTGGTCAGCAGGCTGTCATTGGAATTAGTTCCAAAGTTTTGACCAAATGTTGGAATTACCAACAGTCTCCTGTGGACGTATACTGTGTCTGGTTTTTCTATAGCAGAGCATACTTGCAGTATGACTTAACTGTGCTCGAGTTCAGAATAGCATTCTGTTCTCAACTGGAAGCCACAAATCCGTTAGTACAGAGCAGGGAACAGAGATGCATTTAATTGGCAAGCAATGATTTGGATTAGTGAGTTCTCAGTTTAGTCTGCCATACATTGCCTCCAGGTACAGTGTCAAGTAGTACATGGGTCCTCAGTTGGTACTTATTCAATAACTGGGCTTCGATGGGCAAAATGGAGTGATGTGCATTTCTCTTGGTATTTCATAGTTGAGTGGTAGGGTGGGCTTAGCTAATATCTCACTTGGGCCCTCAAATTGTTCCTTGAGGTAAAAAAAAAAAAAATCAAAAGACCACGGGGAATGCAATTCATGGTGAAGCTTGAGTATAAGGAAGAAGAATTAGTGAACTTGGGAGTATTATAACAATAATCACATGACAAAATACAAGAAAACATAAAGTAGCTTGACTTGCAGATGGTTATATTCCTTCTGGGTTCAGCTCTCTAGTCTGATGAATTGCACAGACTCAGCAAATATCTAAACATGTTTGCTGGTGACTCTTCTGATGCTCAGGTTACAAGGAGAACATAACAGCAAGTGTACAGATTACCAGGGCCAGTGCTGGAAAGAAATACAGTTAACATGGTCTTGTTACAAGCTGGAGAACTTCAAGATGCAGACATGGCACCTGGAGTTGGTTTCTCTACTCACCATGGTAACGTGCCCTCCATCCCCCAACATCCTACTGGAGGAAAAGTCATGGATTAGTTGTTCTTGGTGGAAAGATTTCCTTCCTCCCTCCCTTCTCTCCCACTTCTCTCCCTCTCCCCTTTCCCCTTCTTTCCTCCATTCACAAATTGCTTAGTGCATGACAGCATTGTGTTAAGCACTGGGCATATAAGGATGATTAAGTCCTTTCTCCTTGCAGCAGTCTGCAGTGCAGTTTGCTATGAGCTTGGTCATGCTGAGTAAGACCATGATGACATGGACTTTGGTGAATGAAAAGGGGTTGGGTAGAAAAATATGTATATTTTTGACGTGTGCTCACTGGCCTGCAGTGATTGCAGAACACTGCAGATGGCTCGTCGAAACATGAGAAAAACATACACAGAGACAATCAGGTCCTGTGGGGAAGTAAGGATGGAACGGCCTCTCTCTCTAGTGGGGAACACCTCATCTCCATTCCCAAGCAGATTTTTATTAAGAAAGCAGACTCAGTTTGTGGATTCACAGTCTGGCAGAAAGGATCAAAGGGAATAGGTGACTTACAAAGATGCTGACAGAACTTCTGCTGTGATTCTGGGCAGAGATTGGAGTTTTGACATATGAAAAGACTACATGGCTCAAAGGGCTAGTTTTGGTTTCTTGTCTGTGCCTTCAAATTCCAAGTTAATAACATTCTCCAGCAAACAGATCTCACAGGATCTTGCATATTCTATGCCCCAGGCCTGATTACCCTGGAGGTCCGCCATCTCTGGTCTGGGCTGCACCCCTTAGCTATTTCCACAGGCCTGATTTGGGCAGGAGACAGAGGCAGTCAGGAGACTTGGATTTCTCACATCTAAGAACAAAGACTCAGGCTTTGACAAAGCCAAGGGGGCAGGGGTTGATGTTGGTCATCCCTTCATTTCCACAGCTCTGTGTCTCTTCCCTGAGGCCTCCACATGATCATGCCTGTCTTAGGTGATTCCCTCCATGGGAAATCTTACCCATCATTGGCTAACTGATCAAGCTTAGGAGGCCAGGCACAGAACAGGCAGCATTCATGCCAGGGAAATAAGTTTTGTCTCCTTAGTGGCTACTTGTCCAGAGGTCTTACACTCAGACTAAGTCACAGGGGGTTACAACTTCCTGAGATCAGGCAGGGTGGTCCCCAACATATTTTTTGATCAGATAGTGTTTATTCCAAAAGTGTAAGTATAGTTATATATCAGGAGATAGATCAACATAATTCATTACACAACAGATTAACAAAGAAAACCCTGTGATTATATCAGTAGATACTGAACAAATCCTCATAGGAGTCAGCCATCATTAAAATACTAAGTAAAATAGAAATAGATACTGAAGTATAGGAAAAGATTTTTATGAAAAAGGCAGCAACAAATATTATTATAAATAGGCAATTATTAAAACCATTTCAATTAAATGGGGAACATGACAGGGATGGCACCTATTTCCATTTATTCAAAATTCTTAGAAATTTTTTTCTTTATTTTTGTTGTTGATACTATTACAGATGTCCCCATGTTTCCCCCTTTGCCTGCCTCCACCAGCCCCCACCACTCTTCCCTCTGGCCATCACTACACTGTTGTCTGTGTCTATGAGTTGTGCATATATGATCTTTGGCTAATCCCTATACCTTCATTCAGTTCCCCCTTTCCCCCTCCCCTCTGATAGCTGTCAGTCTGTTCCATGTGTCAGTTTCTGTTTTGTTGGTCAGTTTATTTTGTTCATTAGATTCCACACGTGAGTGAGGTCACATGGTATTTGTCTTTCTCTGACTGGCTTATTTCACTTAGCATAATACTCTCCAGGTCCATCCACGCTGTCACAAAAGCTAAGACTTCCTTCTTTTTATGGCCGAGTAGTATTCCACTGTGTAAACATACCATACCTTTTAAATATATATATATTTAATTCTCACCCAAGGATATGTTTATTGATTTTATAGGGAGAGAGGAAGGGAGAGTGAGAGAGAGACAAGAACATCAATGTGAGAAACATCGATCATTTGCCTCCAGTATGCACTCCAACCAAAGATCACACCTGCAACTTAAGTACTGTGTGTCCCGACCAAGAATCGAATCCACAGCCTTTTGGTGTATGGGACAGTGCTCCAACCAGCTGAGCAACCTGGCCGGGGCTGTACCATAAATTTTTTATCCACTTGTCTACTGATGGGCACTTGGGCTGTTTCCAGAACTTGGCTGTTGTAAATAACACTGCTATGAACATAGGGGTGCATCTATTCTTTCAAATTAGTGTTTCAAGATTCTTAGGATATATTGTCAGAAGTGAGATCACTGGATCAAAAGGCAGTTCCATTTTAATTTTTTGAAGAAATTCCATGCTGTTTTCCACAGGGGCCGCACCGGTTTGCATCCCCGCCATCAATGCACGAGTATTCCCTTTCCCCACATCCTCACCGGCACTTCATGTTTGTTGACTTGTTAGAAATTGCATTGAATCTATAGATTGCTTTGGGTAGTATTTCCATTTTAATGATGTTAATTCTTCTAATTTATGCTTGCACTTATTTGTATCTTGCTCAAATTCTTTCTTCAATGTCCTCTGGTTTTCTGAATGCAGGTCTTCTACCTCCTTGGTTAAATTTATTTCCAGGTACTTATTTGTTGTTGTTGTAATTGTTAATGGGGGTGTTTTCTTAGTTTTTCTTAGTTGTATAAAAATGCCAGTGATTTATGAATATTAATTTTGTATCCTGCTACTTTGCTGAATTCATTTATTAGCTGTAGTAGCTTTTTTTGTGCAGCCTTTAGGATTTTCTATGTACAGTAAGGTGTCATCTGCAAATAATGACCGCTTTACTTCCTCCTTTCTAGTTTGGATGCCTTTTCTTTTTTCTTCTTGTCCAATGGCTGTGGCTAGAACTTCCACTACTGTGTTGAGTAGGAGTGGTGAAAATATATATCCCTGTGTTATTCTTGATGTTAAGGGAAACACTTTTAGTTTTTGCCTGAGTATGATGCTGGCAGTGGGTTTGCCTTTATGATATTGAAGTATGATCCCTCTAGTCCCACTTTGCTGAGAGTTTTTATCATAAATGATGCTGAATTTTATCAAATGCTTTTTCTGTATCTATTGATATGATTATGTAATTTTATCTTTCATTTTTGTTTATGTGATGTATCACATTTATTGATTTGTGAATATTGTTCCAACCTTGCACAGAAGGATATTCTTTAGAAGGAATGATATATGTGAAGTTACTGAGGTAGAAACGATCATGGTGTCTTTGGAGAGAAAATGAGAAGTTAGCATTAACAGAGTTGAAGGTGCATGGTGGAGAGAAGGGCCCAGATTTTCAGGGGTCTGAATTTAAAGTCAGGATGCTTGATTTTTGTCTTCTAGGTGATGGGAAGCTACTAAGGCAAGGATGTGAAATGACGGCACTTACACCGCAGCCACAGTCTTGTAGTGGAAGTTCCCCAGCATTGAACAGCTGGTTCGGTTATGTTGAAGTAGCCGAGACCTTGCTATTCAAAGCATCCTCCGTGGAGTAGCATCAGCATCACCCGGGAGCATGTTCAGAATGCAGACTCTGGGGCCTTACCCAGAGACACCGAAGCTATTCAGTGAGGTGCTTGGGTGACTTGTATCCTCGGTAAATCTGAGCAGCATTGATTCTGGGGCTATGCTGCTAGCTGCAGTGGCATTTTTGTGGGTTCCGTGGGACCTGACCTTTTTTCCTTCTCTTCTATCAGATTCACAGACCATTCCATGATCTTTTTTGAAAAATGGATAGAAATTTTTGAAAGGCTGGTAGAAATTTAAAAATATTTTAAAGTATGTTTTAATAACTTGAGAAACTCTATCCTTTTAAGCCATGGCTTTTCCAAACAGTCCAGCCATGGACTATTAAGGGGGCACACACAGAGACGGTGCCAGCTCTTTCATTTCCTAAGTTTGGTGTTAGGACGTAGGTGTTCATACATCATAATTTGCCATCTTTTGATCAGTTGCAATATTTTAGCATTCCAGTTTATAAAATCTTGATTAAAAAGTAATGTTTAATGATCTACTAAAGAAAATAAAAACCTTCATCCAAAATGGCATCTCAAGACCCGTCTCAGGGGTGGCAGGAGAATCTAAATGATGGTAACAGTATTTATGTAAATGGTAATCATTGTATTTTCTGAGTGCTCAATAAGTACTATTTGGGGGCACTTGCTACATGCTAGACACTGTTTCAAATGCTGTACATGCAACTTGCTTAATGCTCACAACCCCGCTAGGAGGTAGGGCCTATTATTTATCTCTACTTCCTAGAGATATTTTCATAGGTAAAAACCCCTAATGTGTGAAGATATCAGACACTTGGCCCAAGGCTGCTGAGATATTGGAGAAATGAGGATTTGAACTCAGTTCATAGAAACCCCAGGTCTACATTTTGAAACATTACACTGTAGTGTAATATATAGCCTCTCTGTATAAAAAGACATAGATTAAGATTGAGGATAAAGGATCTTAATGAAATAAATGTAGTCTCTTTCCTTGGCCAGTCAGACAAAAGCAAGCGCAGCACATTTTGGCCTTGGAAGGACATCTCTTGCAGTGTTTGTTACCTGTCCTGTGCATACCTGGACTTGGGACAATGCAGTTTGGAGCTAGAAATGAATGATACTGAGAAAAAGGTCCCCAGCTGAATTTAAAATATGGGGAAATCCATCCATCCAATTATGAGCCACTAATTAATCTGCTAATAAATACATTCATTAAAAAAATATACTACCTGAGAAAACTATACCAGAGGAATCCCCTCCCCTGATTTGCTGAGACTGAACTTGTGACTGTCCTTTAAGACCCAACAAAATGTCATTCATCCATAAACTTTCTCCATTCCCCTCCTTCTGTTCTCATCCCCTCACCTTGTGATGATGATAACAGCCAACACTTACTGAGCATTATAGCTTATTGGACATGTTGTAAGCACTTTGCTTATTTTATCTCCTTCTAATAGCATTCTGGAAGGTTATTACCATCCTCATTTTACAGAGGAAGAAACTGAACTGATGTATTTTGAGATTAAGTATATCTGACATCATCAGTAAACAGTGGCAGAGCCAGAATTCAAATCCCAGAAGTCTCACCCTAGAGCTGGACCCTCATCATCACTGAGCTATCTGCATCCCTTGTCACAGTGATTCAATTGTCCCCTCTTTCAACTCTTTCTGAATTATTTCTTTAACGTATTCAGGGTATGCCGTATACTGGGTGCTGTTTCAGTGCAAAGGATGCATTGGTGAATAAGCACAGGCGCTTCCAGTCTAGTGAAGGGTGAAGGACAAGGTCCTCTAGAGAATTAGAGCAGCCTTCACGTAGGCCTGTAAGGAGGGGGAGTGAATCCTTCCCAGAACCAACAGCTGGAGGGTAGAGTTCATTGACGGGCAGGGAATGCAAATCCTGCGGTGGGGAGCTGAGCAGAGTGTAGACCATACAGCTTTTTCTGAGAGCAGGAAGAATCTGGGTTG
Source organism: Tonatia bakeri (assembly GCA_004024845.1). NCBI lineage: Eukaryota > Metazoa > Chordata > Mammalia > Chiroptera > Phyllostomidae > Tonatia > Tonatia bakeri. The sequence continues at coordinate 25,976 of PVIA01006331.1, read as the reverse complement.
CAGTTTTACTCTGAAGGTAATGGGAGCCACTAAATGATTTTAAGGAAATTGGGAAAACATTGATTTTAAATAATGTTCATTTACATATTTATGCTTTAGATTAGGGTCAATGAATGACTTCTAAGAAATGAATTGGCCATTAACTTCGTGTTCAGAAAGTCTCATTCAAGAAGTGTTTAAAGAATAACAATGGAAGACATTGGGGGAAAAACAATAAAATGTAACACTTTATTATTATTTTTATCTCAGAAGGAATTCACCAAAGGTTTCATATTATGCTATGGCATCTTTAATTATAAAAATAAGCAAATAAAATAACTTGCATCTGTCATTACCATGATATGTTCATAACCTTTATATGCACATGGAGCTTAAAAATGTAATTTAACAATAAATAATGACATATACCAGATATGCTCACTGTTTATTCCAGTACTCAGCCAAAAACCTAAATATCACTTAAATTATAAATACATAATGCAAATATAATGGCACAAAAATGTCTAAAGTGCAACCAAATCACGAGAGAAGAATCATGCAAACAGGTCTAGGTCAGCCCGAATCACTCTGTGCAGGGAACACAAGATGAAGCTTGGGAGGTTTCGGGGCATTTGAAGGGTAGGATGGAGAAAGAGAAGCAAAAAACTAGCAACATTGTGAGAACTGCTTCTTTCTGGATGTGTAGATATATGTATTAGAGATACATATATAAATATCACTGTGGGGAGAAAAGGGGGATTACCACGGTGTGAAGAGGTCACAGCAAAAAAAGAGAATTTTCGGGACTGAAATAAGAGAGAATTTTGCTAGGAATACTCATGTACTACTTGTCTCATTGGGGTCCTGGTTTCGTGGGTTTGCGAAATGGACACAGCACACACACTTGAAGAGCTTTTCTGGTTGGGGGGAGTCAGCCTTGCCTGGGGCTGGGGGTGGGGGAGGAAAGGAGGGCGGGGGAGAGTCAACTTAGAGTACGGTCTACCTGATTTCCAAGAGGCTAAGGCAGTGTCCATATGTTCGGGGACCTGGGGATAGGGCAGTTCTGAGTATAAAAATGCTCTTAACAATCTGGTGTCAGCACGCTTAGAGGCTGTGTGGGGACAAAGGCAGCGATGCTTGTGCTGCTGCTGCTGGGTCTGCTGCAGTCGCTCGTGGTCCTTGAGCAGCACGGTACTGGTTTTAAAGGCTTTATGGTAAAGTTGTATTGCTTTTCATTTTTCTGGATATGTGCCCTCCCTCCTCCCACCAGGATCCCTATCACTCGATTTGGTCAAATCTTGAGTTTAGCCTAGTGAGAGTCAAGCACCAATAGTTTCTACCTAAGCGAGTTTGGGGTGGCCCTACAGTCCCACCCTGCTCCCTCCTCCTCTGTCAACATTGACCTTGGTGGGCAGTGACGTTCATAGTGGACTGTTGGGTTCAAGGACAGTGACCCTGAGAAACTACTGTTGTTCATAGATAGGTTAATCACTTGGCTTTGGTGGTCGCCATCTTGTAAACATCACGGCAGAAATGATCCAACCACCAGCTCATTTTCCCCCCTTCCTTCCTTCCCTCCCTCCCTCCTTCCTTCCTTCCTTTCTTCCTTCCTTTTCCTTCCTCCCTCCTTCCTTCCTCTCTCTCCCCTTCCTTCCTTCCTTCCTTCCTTCCTTCCTTCCTTCCTTCCTTCCTTCCTTCCTTCCTTCCTTCCTCTTTCTTTCTCTTTTCCTTTTGTAATCCTATAGAGATGGCCCAGCTGCCAGGACTACTTTGGCAGGCAGCATGCTACAGGACAAAAATGTAAGAGAAGTCTATTAAGGCTGGACAGCCCAGGGTTATTTTTACCCCCTCAGCCCCAAGTCCCCCAAACTAAAGACCCAAAGGCTCCTTGACTCATTCCTATTCAATTTCATGGAAAGTCTCCCACCAAATCATCAGTTTGCCAGAGTACCAGGCACTGATGAAAGATGGCAAGTCAAGAACTGCCACGTCCCAAGGTATAGTAGGCCTTATTGCACTCTTAGTGGTCCAAGCCAAAGGGATGCTCTTTTTGGTTCCTGTCATTCCAAGTTGGATGTGACAGAGCTGTTTCAGGATAGGTCTAAGTCAAGAGTAGCCTCTGGATTGAGGTGGGCTGGGAGATTAACATCTTACCTGGGGTCCTTCAGATAAACCCGTGGGTTTTTCCTATCTCATACAGGCCCATCTTAAGTTTTGATGTTGACTAAAACTACTTCTACCCCCTTAGTTATAAAAAAGGCCACAAGGAGCATTTATTATGTGGATATCTGGAAGTGAGATAGTTATTCCATTCCCAGGAAAAGAAAAATAAAGCTAAGTTACAAAACTAAATCTATATGCAATAAAGTTATTATATACTGCTTTGTTTAAGCAGAGTCCTCTGGAAATTTATGTACAGTACATTAGTTTTCAGCTATTTATATTCCACAGTTAGACCTTAAGATTCTCTGGTTTTAAGACAATTGTTAAAGATACTTTTAAAGCTCTGAGCAGTTACAGTACATAAAGATGTTAGCTTTTTGTTTTTCATTAGATGCAAGAAGAGGCAGGCTCAAAGCCTGTGGGGAGGGCCAGGCTTGAGCAATTTGGTAAATGTGTCGGAAAGGAAATTGGACATTGGAGGGTCAAGACCGTTAAGACACTAGCTCATGAGAGATCGAGAATCAAACATGACACTCATATTCGTCCGTGGCCAGCACAGATTCATAACACGAATTCCATTTACATCTTTATGAGCACTTAAGACATGCGTTTAAATTAAGTTGCTTCTCATCAGCTAACTCTACTGGGGCAACCATTCTAAAGGGCTCCACGTCTTCAAATCACAATGACTGGGGGATTACATGAATGTTGTGTGTTTGACAGTAGTTTTGAGGGGAGCTGGGAAAAAACATGGTAGAGGAAAGGAATCAAAGAGGGTCTTTCCTCCTGAGGAGAGGCAGAGAGATCACACGGAATTCTGTTTGTGGGAATGCTGCCGTGGCGGAATGTTGAGTTATTGGTGACAGAAGCCTAGTTTCATGCAATTTTCTTTAAGGGGGCTAGAAAAAGGAACTACTTTAAAAAAAATCAAAGCAGGCACAGTACACTCAAAGTTGGTGTGTGAACACCCTTCAATGATGCTAGTTTGGTGAGGTTGTACACACCTCTCCCGGGTTATGCACTCTCGTGAGAGGTGCGTTTGGTGTGGGAGGGAGAGGCCACCTCACCTCGGAGGTTCCTGAGGAGGACTTTCAGCTTCTGGGGCTCACTGGTGCGCCTCCTGTTGAAGTCAGCTCGTGGTTGTGTTTGGGCACAGTGATCTGTCTGCAGGATTTGAAAGAGGCTGGCCATGTTGGGCCCGATCTTCTCCATCAGGCTGTCTCTGATTGTGCTGACAGTGTCCCCGTCGCACTCCAGGAGGCTGCGCACAAGTCTGTTGTAGTATCTGCAGTGGGGAAGAGAAAACGGGACATATCATCAGTGAGAACAGGTGGGACCAGGCTTGTGTGGGGCTCCAGCCGATGCCATCCCAAATGGCCAGACCTGGTGAACCCAAATAGATAGCAGATGGCTTCCGATCTTTGTGCCATCTACTTAGTATGAGTGCTTCCTGGATTCACCACATAATGCAAGACAGGTATATCTCCACGTTTAGGGTTCAGGGACTTGACTTTGGATAGTAGGCTGTTGGCAATGTATAAAAGTTTTAGAAACAGAATTATAGGACTAGATGGGAGTGGAGAGATCATTTAGTGACTATTTCATCATCTCATTTTGTAGGCAGGACAGCTGAAATGACTTTCTAAGGTCACACACTGGGTGAGTGGTAGAAGCAGGACTTAAGTCAACTATCATGAGCTGAGCCCGGCACTCAACACATATTAATAGTCATGGAACACCCCTTCGCCTTCTCACCCAGCCCTGCGGCCCCTCTCCCCTCTGACAGCTGTCAGTCTCTTCTCTATCTATGAGTCTGTTTCGATTTTGTTTGTTAGTTTATTTTGATCTATATGAGTAAGATCCTGTGGTATTGGTCTTTCTTTGACTGGCTTACTTTACCTAGAATCGTGGTCTCTAGGTCCACCCACGCTGTTGCAAAAGTGAAGGGATTAAGAAAGAAAAACTCAACCAACCAAACAAAATAACCTCACAGACACAGATAACGGCATGGTGATACCAGAGGAGAAGGGCTGGTGGAAGGTAGAAGAGGGTAAAGGGGAGATAAATGGTAATGGAAGGAGACTGGACTTGGGGTGAGGAACACACAATACAGTATACAAGTGATGCATTGTAAAATTGTACACCAGAAACCTATGTAGTTTTATTAACCAATGTCACTCCAATAAATTTGATAAAAATAAAATAAAAATAAAAAAACAGTTATTACACATAAATTTGCAGTTATTTTGATGCCTCTTTGCAATTTTCCTATTTCTTGGTGTGTGTTCAGGTATATGGGCATATGAGTATATATTCAGACTGAACTATCTTTAAAGGAATCTCCTGTCTTCAGAGTCAAAATTCTTGAAAGGTATATTGTAGTGAGAGGGCCAAATCCCAGGCAATGAGGACATGTAAATGGAAAGATCAGTGGTTGTTAATGGTTTGTGCTTCAATAATTCCAGGAAGCCTTCTCTCACTGGTCTAGCTTTAACTGGCCTCTTCCTTTTTTTTTTTTTTTGACATTTTATAGATATCTGGTTAGCATCACACAGGTCAGCGTTTGATGTATTTGTTTTCCTGATCAGACTCTAACCTTATTGAAAGCAGGGCTTGGGTCCTTGTTCTTGGTATTCCTCTTGTGCCAGCATCATGGGGCAATATCGCCTACTCATTGTGGATTTGTTGATTTAGTCTTGTGGCCACAGAGGCAATGGAGCTTTAAAAATGTAACTCTCTCCCATAAGGCGTGATTGCCACAAGAACAATTACCTATAGGTCTGGTAAGTTTTACCCCAAATCCTGTGCTGGGTATGAATTACCTTCATCTTTGGTGCAGGTTCTTCCAGCATCCCAGCCACTGCAGCTACAGGTCATGGCTCAGAAAGAGCTGTACTGCCTGACATTGACAACATATAAATGATTCATCCCGTGCTTTGGGAAGACAGCCCAGTATGTTCAAATCTGAGCTGGGATGTGTTTGCTCCATTTTGAGGTGGTGACGGTTGTCAAAACCCATTATCTCCATGTCCACTAATAAGAGACTGTCCTGATGACAGGTATTTGCAGTTTCTGTGGAGAGACCCTTTCCTTGGAGGAAACTGAGGGACACTGGAGCCATAAGGTCTTCTGTGAGGAGAAAGCTATTTATTTTTATGTCACCTCACAGAGCATAGAAGCAAGCATCTTTCCAGAATAACTTAACCCCCCAGAGAGGCCCTTTCAAGGATGAGCAGTAAATAGTGTGGAATTTGGGTAATGACGCAAAGTGGTCACCCTTCTGTGAGTGAGCAGAATGAATTTGGGGATCGAAAGAGAGGTGTCTTGTCTGGGTCTCAGACAGAGTCCTGGCCCCATCCTTCCCATGCTGAGGGGTTATATGCAGCTGTTTTTCAAATTGGGATTCTCTGGCACAGAAACACATTTTCCAGTCCTTTGGAACTATAGTGCACATGAGTCAAAGCAGATCTCACTTGGATGGGGAAGTGGGTAGAAAATGGTTTTGGAAAAACTGAGGATGAGCTACTTTGTACCAACAGCTTCAGAAGTCTGCATACTCACATGGATCCCCAGGCATCTCTTTACTTGTGGGCTCTGCTAGGTCATGGGTCCCCTGGACCTCTGTGTCCAGTTCACAGGGTGATTAGATCCTAGGGAATGAGGTTTCTGGACCTTGCTTTCCTGTCCCCCAGTATGGACATTATGACTCAGAAGTTAAACCTTCCACTTCGAAAAAGAACTGTTCACATCAGATGACCTCCCAAATGGGCAGGAGAAGATGGTCTTTCCTTAGATCACCACGGAAAGTTCTTGTCTGGCTGAAGAAGTCTGACTCCAGGAAGGAAATGCAACTTCTGTAGCTGGACTGGCCTGTTGGAAGCCAGGTGAGTTGCTCTGGCCCCACTTTGTCAAACCTACTGTCCCTCTCTGAGGGTTTTTGCCTTTCCTGTTGCTTTCTCTGCTAGCCCAGGTGGAACATCTGCACTTGGTGTTTCCTGACAATGGCCTTTGCTGGCCTGACTGCCCTTAGTGACTCCCCCAAATCTACCCTTAGCTCCTCTCATGGAGCTTTGTTAACACGACGAGGGCAGGTTGAGGAAGCTCCCTGGAGTGGAAGATGCTCATGGCTCCATCAGCAGTTCCTCCAAGTGTGGGGAATAATTTGTCAGCCTTTCCCTTTGCCAGAGCGAGCTGTAGGTTAACCCCGGGCATCTCTATTAAGAGCAGGCATAAGGCACTGAGCCCTGGGATTGTGTGAGTAAATGAGATAGACCTTTCCTATCTTCAAACCACTAAGTGAGAGCAGTGAAGAGATTGTGGCTGCAGTAAAAGTTACCTTAGCAATCGTCACATATTTAGTGAGCCCTGTCTTGTACCAAGTAAGCTGTGTCTTCTCTCTGAGGAGAGACTGTACACAAATCTAACTGTTGCTCGCCCGGGGCACATTTATTCAATTCTGCTTGGTATTCTATTTTCGGATTGTGGATGTAGCCTGGCTGCCATTTTTGAAGTAGAAATCAGATAGCTTGGCTCAAGGCCATGTGAGTTCTAGGCCCAACTCTGTCACTTACCAGCTGTGTGACCTTCAGCAGGTCACTCCCCTCTCTGGGTCTCTGTTCTTTAATCAGTAAAATGAGGCAGTCAGTCTAGGTAACCTCTATGGTCATCTTTAGCTGTGACATCCTATGTTTCTCGTGATTGGACATATATGTTCCGTCTCAATTTAACAAAAAAGACAAATAAGCAATAAACCAAATAATTAAAAAACAAACAAACAAACAATGAAGCTCTGTCTGAGGCCCACCCTTTGCAGGAAGAGTTAGAACTCTTTAAGATTTCTTTCCTCATCTTTACTGGGGGGAGGGGGGGGGTCTTGCTGCAAAGACTTGGCACGCTAAGTGCTTGGGCCACCCTGCCTAGAGGGACTTTTAAAAGCATGTTTCTTCCTTCCTACTTTAAAAATTCCATCGCTAACTTTTTTTTGGTGAAAGAATAAGATCAGATATTCTCCATAGCTACTGTTTCAGCCATGCTTACCCAAATACACACATACTGCCTAGGAACGTTCTGTGTGAGGTTTATAAATAGTCCTTTGTTTCCCTTGATCAATATTATTCTTCTGTTTCCTGTTCCCTATCCGTGCCCTAGAGAGCTGGAAGCTTTGTCAGTTTTCCCACTCTGGATGTGGATTGGTCTAACTCTTCCCAAGTCTCCCGCTGTTCAACCTGCTTGATCAATTTTGCCTGCTTTCCTCCTGGTTCAAAGTGTCATTTGCAAATTCAGCTAGGGGACACTCCAGCTATGCTTTCTCTTCTCAGTACATTTCGCTCATGGAAAACTTCCCTGTTCTGGCTCCTGGTCCAGTCACAGGCTTTTGGATTCTCCCAGGCCCAAGTCTCAGGCTAGATAAGTCACAGGAAAGTGGAATGAACCTGTAACTACTTCCTTTTGTAGTTCGGTGCCAGTTGGCGTGCGTTGGAGTGTATCTGTGGTGGGACAGAGGCTGGGAAAGCAGGATGTTTCAGGAGGGCGAGGAGCTTAAATAGAGCAAATCAAGCCCAGAATGGAACCGGAAATCTCTCCAGTTCTCAGTAGGAATAATATTAGCCCATGGAAGTGAAATAATTGGAGAAAGGTAAAAGTTGCATGGAAGGTTCTGGTTTCCCAGGGGGTGGCCACTTTTTCCCACTTTCCTAATATTTGTGATTCCCATAAGATTAAAGTAAGAGATAACAAGACTCCTTGTGACTGTTTTCTAAAGGTGATGAGAGGACACTCATTGAAAGTACTAACGGCCTGACTGAAATGAGTACTAGCCTCTTCTTAGACAGGCAGGATCACCAGTCCAGAGTCTGAGCCGTCCTTTCTGAAAGACCTCTCCCTTCGTGATGGAAGACGGCACCTCAGTTAAAACAGAGAGGTTAGTACCACCTCAGAATGGCTTTCATGCCATATTATAGATCATGAATTGTCACCAGATCCTTAACGAGCTAAGCTTGTAATAACGGCTCTGCTAACACACCCCTGTCCCCCAACTACTACACAAATAATATTCTTTCTCTGTAGCCCCAAGTCAGACTAAGAATTCTGTATTTCTCTTCCTTATGGTGAAAGGTGTCTCTAGCAATTAACCAGGATCTTTTTTCTCCCCAGATGTAATAAGAATCTGCCTGGGATAATTTTAAGACCAAGGTCAATATAAAGAGACAGGCCACTTGAGATAAATGCTGGATTTGATTTTGTTTTAAGGAAATCAGTTAGGACCCATGACAGAGAGGCTTCTAAGGACTGAACAAACAATGTTTGTAAACCGACACCAGATTCTGAAGAGCACTGACCTATAGTTCAGAGTGAATCAGACATTTTACAAAGTTTTAGTGTTGGGGGCCTAAACTTTCTCCAAGGAGGAGCTACTTTTCTCGTCTTGTAGGTGCCTTTCCATACATGCCTAAACCACTAGGAAGCCCCTGAAGGACTAAGCTGTGGCCACTTTCTGAACAAGGGCAGCAGAACATGGCTAGGAAATTAATCAGGGTCAGTCTGCATTAGCTTCCAGGTGGTCGGAGTAACACAAACAGGACTGATCTTTGTGAATACGTGCGGATTTGGTTGGAGAGTCAAAGAATCATAGTGCTTCAGGACTGGGAGTCAAATTTTAATTCAGGGTCAGGAGCATCACAGTAAGCTGAACTTGACCGCTGGCTGGCACTGCCCCTGCTATACCTTCACGCTAGTCCCATCACCACTTCTGTTAACTTGGTCACAGATGGGGAAGCCCAGGTCTTGCTGGGAGCCTTTCGAGCTGATGCAATGAGGATGTCAGCCATCACCCATGCTTGGTGTTCACTCTGGGCTGCTGAGGAGTGTGTTAGGGTCACAGAAAAGCATGATGCTGGGGTAATACCAGCGCAGTGACTTTGGGTGACATTAGAATACTAGGATGAGCATGTGATCGGGGCAGTCACCAGAACGTCATCACAGGAAATCTCGGTCTAGAGGAATGGATGTAACCCTGGCCTGGAAGGGAACATGGGTGTCATCCAGTGCAGCCACTTCACCCGGAAGCAGCAGTCCCGAGAAGGGGTGGCTTGCTCTGGGCCACCTAGTGAAATGCCTGACTGGGCTTGGGGCGGACTCAAAGTGTGAGCAGCTTTAAAAGACTGCATGATGACATTTGACCAGGGTTTTTATAATGGCCAAGTGTACTGTGCACAGTCATTCAGCCAAATCTGATATCTCAAAAGCTTGTTTCCATAAACTTCATAATTCCCTTCAGGCTCATGGCAAGAAACTGACCATGAAAATGTACCCACGGATGCTGCAGATGAAGCTTTCTATTAGCTGCATGGGAAGACTTTTCCTATAACAGAGAAAAAAATAAACCCAGCCTGCTTGAGCTGTCACAACCAATCACAAACACATTTTTCCTGAAAAAGCTGGGAAGGCTGCAAGCTAAAATAAGAGCATGACTGTGGCAACTGAACCCCCTCCTGTGTCTGGCTCTGAGAGCCAGCCACTCCCTCCTCCACCCTCAGTGCAAAAAAGTGGACTCATTTCATACCTGTTGGAGAAGTGATTGGGCAGCTGGACGACTTCCGTGATGGCCTCGGGGTTCTGCTTGGCGATGCCGCACACGTTCAGCTTGGTGTAGCACTCCTCCTGCACCTCGGCAATCATCCTCTGGAAAATGGAGCACCTCCGGATGGCAAGGAAGACCTTGGCGGTGACCCCGTTGGCGATGCACTTCAAGCTCTCTTTGACAAATGCTTTTCCCTGCCAAGGAAAGGGGTAGGAGGAAAAGCTTTAGCTTAAGCCGATGACAGAGAACAGGGCATACAATGTGTGGAACTTAAGGGGGCTCTTGGCACTGTACTATGGCCATCTGCATGTCCTTGCAATGAGAAAACTGTATGCATGGCCAGGATAAAAAATGTCCCTACTCCCTGAAACTACCTTGAGAGTGGAGCTCCATAGCAATGAAATGAGACAAGAGAGAAAAAAAAAGAAAGAAATCATAAACAACCACCCTGCAGCTTAAAAATAGCTATGATATGTCTTTGTATTCTTGGGATTGAGACTTTGATAACTCAAACCATAAGCTGGTATGCTAGGTCATATAACTTCTTTGTTAGAAGACCATTTTTACTTCCTCTTGAAGAGGCAAAGGTTTTCTGCTCATCACCCCTCCCTTGTCAGACAGCCTCTGTCAGCATGTTACAACTGGGTCTTAGGGTGGGTGGGTGGGGGACTTATACACAACATATCCAGGCCTAAAGTGTGTGTGTGTGTGTGTGTGTGTACACACTGGAGATGAGGATTTGGAGTGGGGAGGCTAAGAAGGAGGGCTTGTTCCCTATAAGACTGGTTCCTAAGAACAATAGTCTAACACACTGTTAAAGACCAGCAGCCAGTGGGAGTAAAGGTCTCATTACCTGAGTGTCGAATTTAGCAGCGCTGTACAAGAAGGATTTACAGATGTCATACATCCCATCTGTGTCACAGGTGGAGTTTTCCAGGCATGCAAAAGCCCCGCAGCCAACCTGCAGCGCACTGTTGAGGCAGCGGACCACTTCAGCTGAAAGAGACAAGGCCATCCGATCTAGGTCAGACAGTGAGGTGGTCCCAAGGGGTCAAGTTGGTCTGCTGGAAAAACTCAAGGACACGGGGTCAGGAGAACTTATTGTAGATGTCTGTGATTGGGGCCAGGAGATAGACCCATTCAGAGCGAGGAGGCGAGTGGGGTGAGAAATGGTGGGGCAGCTAGATCCCTCTGGCTTGGAAGAGCCAGGGCATATGTGGGAGAGGGAATATGCTTTCCCTCTGAGACACACGCTCTTGTCTCACCATGGCCACCTGGTTTGGGCGGCTGGAGAGGAAGGCTGGACTGGGCACCCACAGAGCTGGGAGCAACTCTGCAGAGCCAGGGGGCATCACTTAGAGCCCGAAAGCACAGGAGGCAAGAGCGGTGGCTGGTGGTTCAGGGTGAGGAGGTGGAAAGGTCAGGGAGTCCATTTGGCTCCTGAAAAGGCACTCCAGAGTAATAAGGATGGAATTTTAGTCTAAATGGCAGAGAAGAATTTGCCAGGAGTCCCTTCCGAATTAGGGCTTTTAACTTACCTTCATATTGGCAGAAAGGAATCTGATCCATTCTTGCTTCCCCCCAACCCCCCACCACAGGACCGTGCTTAGAAGTACATATAATGTCTCTCATGGCAAAAGCCAGTTGTTTGTTTGTTTGTTTGTTTGTTTTTTTAAGAAAAGAGAAACACAGGTGTGGAACAAAAAGGCCAAGGCACCCTTTGTGCAAGACTGGAAGAAAACCGCAAAGAACTTACATGAGGCTTTCTACATTCTGGATAAGATCCTGTAAAAGTAATTTCTCTCCTACAGAAGGGGGGTGTTCTGGCAGGCAGCTCTGCAAGAAATGATCTGCGGCCTTCACACCCTAGGATTCTCCTCCGAGATCAAAAGCACGGTTCAGTTAGGCTCTCCCCCCCCCCCCCCCCCACCCCGCAGCCTCTGGGATGTTACAAGTCATTTCCCTAATTATATATTTCTACGGGTTCAAATTATAACTTTGCTTTAAGCAGTTTTAATATGCATTGGGGTTCCTATTGTTTTAGGCAAGCTCGAATTGTGAATCACTGCATCTCTATAGCAACTAAGTACAAAAGGAAGCGAAGCAAAGCCCTTCTCTCGGCAGGGACCTGCTCTTGCGAGGGGAGCGTCGTCTGCAGCGTTTGGACACCTGTGATCCCATATTTGCTGACAGTTGGGGGAGCGAGGGCAGCAATGGATGAGCAGCAAGGCGGAGGAGCAAAGTCAAAAGGCAGAAGTGTCAATGCCGGCGTCCTAAGGACTCTTTTCCTTGCAAGGCCAACCTTACACACAATTGACTGCTCCAGGAGTTGGGGCAGAGCGAGACCTTCCCCTTGAAGAAACAGCTGCTACGTTTCACAAATAGCCCTTTTCAAGAGGCTCTCTGGCCAAGGGCTGCACCAGCGACTGAATGGAGCCCAAGGGAGAGCCGGGAGGAAGAGAAGGAGCAGTGTTGGGGGTGGATGTGTAGGGTTTTCTCTGAATCTGCTCTGGGTTTGTCAGACTTGAGGCTCTGGTTCCGTGAATCAGCCTGCAGGGGGAGCTTTCGGTGTGTTCTCTGAAGGGGTGGGGAAGTCAAGTTATAGGGTCTCATGGGTGAAGAAAGAGGGGCATGAGCCAAATCATGTCTCACCTTAAGATCAGCTTCAGCTTCTGGAAAGTATAGAGAGCGCTTTGAAGCATGCCAACATTCAAGCCTTTCCCCGCCCCCTCCCCCCAAGAGGGTACGTGCCAGATTTCAGGCAATCAGGCTAGGCTTATGCAATGAAATACCCTCAGCACAGCGCCCAGCTTCTTCGTTAGTTAGTTGCGTGCAATTTATTAAACAAAGGAGCTCCGCTTCCTAAGGCTATCGGATTACACCGGCAGTTTATTGCCATCAGGCATGAAGCACATTTATCATCAAGATCAGCAGTCACAGACACAGTTGCAAAAGCGAGAGGCAAATGAGGACAGCTCTTTGGGGGAGAAACCGGCCCTGGGTTTGCCGCTTACCTGAGTTCTGAGCTGCCACCCGGGATTTCCTGGAGCTCACAGAATCATTCTGCTCCGCCTCACGGGTTGCAGAAGCACTGATCACCAGCACCAGAAGCACTGCTGAGTTTTGGAGCATTCTCTGAGAAGTTTCCGCTAAGTTGTTGGGTTTTTTTTTTTCTCCCCCCCTTTCCTCTTTTCCTCTCCCGGCTTGAGGGAAGATGTGGATCTGGATACACTGAAAGCCTAGGTGAGGATTTGATGAGGATTTTTTGTTGCTGCTGATGCTGCTCCTGCTGACGCTTCCGCTGCTGCTGTGGCTGCTGCTGTGGCTGCAGTCACTGCTTCTTGCACCTCTGGCTTTTGCAAACTGGGGGCCCAGGAGCTGCACCCAGGGGTTTTATAAGCCGTTCTTATCGGTCCTTAGGATCAACGACCAATCAGGTCCCTCAACTGGTCTGGCTAGCCAATCGGAGTGCACGCTCATTGGGCTGGAGCTATTTGACTTCTTAGAAATATTTTCCAGCAAATTAAAAGTACCTGCTGCCAATGTTTCATATGTGTGTGTGACTGTGTGTGCATAGATGTGTGAAAATGCTATTTTCACAGAATTAAAGGATAACTTTGTATTGCTTGAACTAAAGGAAAATCATAGGACAATCTCAGCAAGGTGCTTTGGAAATCTATCCATCTTTAAAAAAAATGAGCTGGGGAATGGAAATGGGCAGCGAGGGCAGGATGGGGAGTGTGCTCTCTGCGTTTTCATTCAACCCTGTCATAGCGGTTTTACTCTAATTTTAATTGCACATTCTCTGTGTTGTGATCTACATGTCTTCTCAGCATATACATGTTCACAGGTCTGTGATGCATTTTAGCTGTGTGTGAGAATCCTGAGTTCTCACCCACATGCAGGAGCCCTCAAGGGACATACATGAGTGAAAGGGCCTTGATGAACAGGGACAGCTCTGAGCCGTGACCCCAGCTTCCCTCTTGCTTAGCTCTATGACCCTGGTTCCTTTTACCTTGCTCTGTCTTTGTTTCCAAAGCTGTGAAAAGTCAAGGTTGGGGTCTAATATTCCTTGGGCCTCTAACACTATGATTCTCTAGTAACACAATGAAACACAACTCCGTCTGTTTAGTCACCAAGAGGATTGCAAACTCCAGGACTGTTAGTCATCATAGGTACACACACGCACACCTACCTACATTGCACTCAGCAGGGAGACCTGGCATGGAAAGTGAATGAATGGTGCGCTCAAGCCCAGCAACTTCGTAGTCACGTTGAAACAATAAGCTGGTCAATGCAAGCCTCACCCCACTGGGGAAAGCAGTTCATTTCGTGGGGGTGGGGGGAGGGGATGGGGGCAGCAGGACTGGGAGGAATGGGTACGGAAAGCCCAGAATGTGTAGGAGAGAAGACTGATAAGCTCTAAACTTCATGAGGAAATTACAGCGGCATCATGAGGCATGTCTAGCATAGAAGCTCCCATATTCTTACACGTGGGCTGCAGGCAACAGTGAAGCTTGTCCCTGACTTGTGAAGGAGGTGGATAATCCAGGGCAGGATTTACCAGGGTGGAGAGGTGGACCTTAAGTGCTGGGCGAAGTGAGGGGATTAGGCAAAACAAAAGCAAAACAAAACAAAAAAAAACCTTACAAATTTCAGGAGGTCAATGAGAAAGGACCATTGGAGATTCACATAGACACAGGCAGGATGAAGAAACAGAGGCAGCCAGCAGTTTCAGGTTTAGTACTAAAACCTCCCACAAAGGTTGGAGAAAGTGCCAACTCTACTAACTACAACCAAGAACCAGCTCTATATGTGTGTGGGGAGCGGTCTTGCTGAGTGATTGCAGCCACCCTTGCAAATAAAAGGACTGTTTTGGAAAGTATAAAGAGTTAGAAAAATATAGGTAAAGAAAATATCTAAGAAAAAGAAAGAAATTTCCAGTTTCCATGATACAGTCAGTACATTTCAATTTTTATGAACTGACCTGATCACTATTCCTCAAGTTTGGTCTAGGCTGAGTGAGTAGACCATAAGAGGTCAATCGGGAGAGTAAAAGAGGGGAGATACGGAGGGAGGAAAAGTAATGGTTCTTGTCACTGAGGTGCTTGCAGTCAAGTTTGGAAGATGGTCAACCTCAGTCCTATCTCCTGGATGTTCAGGATGTTAAAACCTTGCGTTGTAAGGGAAGGGCGTGGTCCACGCTGGCTAGAGACGTGAGGAAGGCTTCATGCAAGGATCTGCAAGGAAGGATCAGCAAGGGAACGATGTGAACTGGTGTTGTTTATTGCTTTTTAAGAATTTTGGGAAAAGCTTTCGTTTTAAAGAGTACAAGAGCTGAATGTTCTCTTCTAGAAAAAGAAGAAGAGGACAGATGCATGCATTTCCCCCCAAGGATCTTGGTTTCTGTTCCTCAGTGTTCTCTGCCTCCTTCGCCGTTCTTTACCATTAAACGCCGTGCCATTGGTTTCTGTCATTGGATTTGCTCCATGTTGGCCTACTGGCTTAATGGAGCAACAGAGACTTCCTCCCCACCATCCACGTTCTCTTTGTCTCATGTTCACAGAGAGCACACGGTCCCACAAGTGTCAGGATGTGCGTTGTGCTTTCTCTGACATTAATTTATCATTCTTCCTTATTTCTTTACCTTTCAGTCATGTGGCTGGACGTTCATTACTGGGTGTGCAAAGTGCCTACCAATGACAAACAGATAAGCTGTCATCTGAGGAAACCCAATAGTGGTCAGCTATATTGGTTTGCATATAACTAATGTCAGTGTGTTTGAGAACTTCAAAGGACATAGCTGGAGTCTAAGCAGAGACACCCAATGTCAGGTTTCTTCCCAGGAGTTCATGGATATTCGAATGTCCACAGTCATTGAGTTTTGTCTTGAACTTTAATATAGCAATGATAGTAGAGTCTTGGGAACTCTGAAGGAGATGTCCAGTTCCTTTGTAACTTCTCCTGGGGGGTGGGTGGGTGTGAGGGAATACCAAGGAGTTTGAATATCAGATTTCAGAGTTCAGATTTTATCCTGCAAGCAGCAGGGACCAGTAGGGGTTCTTGAGTAGGAACTGTTAAATGATGTGTTGAGATTATTGTTTGGAGAAATCTTCTGATGATACTTAGGATAGTTTGGAGGAAGAAAAGAATGGAAGTTATAGGAATAGTCAGTACTATCAGCATGTGTTGATGAGACCCTGGATGACTACGGCAGCAGTAAGAAAGGAAGTGAGGAAAAATAAGAGAGTTATTTTAAATGAAATGGAAATTCTTAATTAACCTAAGGACTCTATCGGAAAAAATCTTTTTCCCAGCTCCATGACAACGGAGATGATGTACGTTTCTTCTTGATTTGTTGGTTCTGACTTTTAGTTGGCAGGACTCTCTAGCACCTCCATTGGGCAGACACTGTCTGGCATTCTGTTAAGGTAGCAGACTGGACTGATCAAACAAAAAACTTGATGGGGCTCTAGATAGATGAAGAACCCTTCCAACCCTGGTTCTGTGAGTTGGAGGTGCCCCCAGGTGCATGGTGGGAGGGGAGGGGAACTTGCCACTGCCCTAGAGTAAGGAAAGTGCCAAGAAGTGAGTGGGAGAAGCTGCCGACACCTGAAGCTGGGGTGGGGTGGGGAGGGTGATGCCCTGGCTGTGCCCGTGAAAGGCTGGTATGAGTTCAATGAGAAGATGAAGCCAAAAATCTCCAAGGCTTTGTTGCATTTGGCTAGCTTAAGGCTAAGCAGTGAACAGCTCTATGCCTTTTTGCTTAGAGGAAGCCAGGAGCGTGGTG
This sequence comes from Tonatia bakeri, assembly GCA_004024845.1. Taxonomy (NCBI): domain Eukaryota; kingdom Metazoa; phylum Chordata; class Mammalia; order Chiroptera; family Phyllostomidae; genus Tonatia; species Tonatia bakeri. The sequence continues at coordinate 9,465 of PVIA01006331.1, read as the reverse complement.
TCTAAATATTTCTTTTGCTGTTAACAGAGCACAAGACCCATCTAAGTTGGTCTGATATGGAGACCAAGGTTGAAGTGACATTGCCACTCTTTTTCAGGAATTCTGGCCTGACTGCACTGCTGGATTATTGAGTTGTGCCTTCCTCACCTCAGAAAAAGGAGGGAGGGAGAGAAGGAGGGAGGGAGAGAAGGAAGATGAGGGGAAATTTTCATTTCCATTTTATATGAAGAAGGTACCAGGTTTTTTGTGTGCAGTCTCAACTATCTGTGTGAATCCTTGCCCCTTTACTTGCCTTAAGTTGTTTTAAACTCTGCTAAAGAAAGACAGAGAATAGAGCAGGAGGGCAAACTCTCTCTTCCCCCTTCTCCGGGATTTGTGGAGGGTTACTGAGTGCCTGGCAAGAGGGCAGGTGTTGTGGGAAATGCAGGGAAATGTTTGACCTTTCCCTGTGCTCCATGAATTCCCAAGCTGTTTCTTAATGCATGAATGTTACATTTGAGGAAGAATGTCTGTTTTCTGGAAATATAATACAGCAAGTGGGTTGGAATCGAGTTTACAGGTTTGGATTCAATTAACATTTACAGGGTGTCTATCTACTCTAGGCCAGGCATTACTGCAGATGTTTCTCCTCCTGCGAGAAGAAATGCTACCCTGTCTTTCCGCAGGAAGAGCCGGGATGCAGGGAGAAGAATGGCTTACCCTTGGGCAAGCGAGGAGGGGGAGCTAGGTCTCCTGAGGTTTGCTGTTGAAGAGGTGGCTGGCGTCCTGCAGGTGCGTGAGCAGTGCGGTGCAGGAGGGAGCACCGGTGCCGAGGGCGCTGCCCCGTGGGGTGGGGGAGGGGCGGGAGGATAAGGAATAGACGGGCTGATCTAACGTGTTAAAACCAGAGCAGGCAAGTTGAAATCAGCCTCTACTCCTGAGAACACCGGCTTCTCTCTCTCTCCTTTTTTTTTTTCAGGTATAAGTTACGATGTCACTTTATATCAGGGAGGACTAATTCATAGTCCTAGGGCAGCCCACAGGTCTTCAGTTTCACACAAGTCTCCTGAAACAAGTATGAAGAGGATGTGATCTGTGTGTCATTGAATCTGCCATTAGCAATAACCCTTTGGCAGACCCGAAAGGACGTTATGCTGCGGGGACACACGAGGGCGCTCGAATCAACCAACGACGAGAGGTTTCTTTTACATTAGAAGAGAAAAGTTGTGAATCCTGGCTCTGTGAGATGGACCATTGTTTCAGGATGCTTTTTAGGGAGATAACTACGTTTGTCGTCTAGGTCACTCGCCGGTGACTTAGCTGGTGAGCTCGCAGAATAGCCCGTGCGACGTTGGAAGTTCTGCAGCATCTGCAGTTCTGCATCCCACGCTGTTACCGCTTGAGGGGGAAACAAGCTGCAGGCAGTTTCTTAAGTATTCTGCCCCAGTGCTGAGGGGAGAGCAGCATCTGTACGTAACTTCAGGACAGATAAGACCCTACATCAGATAACACGTGGGGAGATCTTTGGTTTAACAAAGGGATTCTATTCCCCAGTGGCAGTGAGCATTACTCCTCTTTAGTGAAGAAAACAAAATGCCTGTGACCGTTTTTCTACTTAGCATTCTTTCTCCCGGTGGTCTGCAGAGGTCGAGGCCGAATCACAACTGTTGTCTATTTCTAACACTTTGGGGTGCCTATTCTATTGCTTGGAAGTCTTCCAGGGGAGCGTGGGAGTTGGGGGGTAGGCGGCATACCAGAACATGACTGCTCTCTGGCTTCTTGGTTCTGCCTCAAACACCTTTGTGAAGAAGTCCTCTGCACTCTGTTAGACGCAAGAATTGGAGTGGAGCCGGCCTGTCACCCTGCAGACATACGAGAAAGCCTTTCACCCAGTGCTTAAGGCAACCCTCTCCAGTTAGAGGTCAGGGCTCAGCACTCGTAGCCAACCGACCCATCATCCATGGGTACGTGCCAGGCAAGGCATGGCAGCATGCACCTGAACCTGAGGCAGCAAATACACAGGTCTGAACTGTGACCTGCAGCAAATAAGACTGGTGGATGATGCCAAAGAGTTTGTGAAATAGAAATAAAAACAAAATCCACCCCAACAATCATGCTGAGGCATCAATCTGACATATTTAACCTAAAGCCAGCTTGTCATGTGCAAAATGCTGTCCAAGTATTAAGAAGTGTCTTGTGGCCATTCCTGAGTGCTACACAAATCTATTGTTACTAGTTTATTGGCTGAGAATGAGGGATGTGGAGAGGGAGCAGCTTTTATACAGAGTTACCTGGCAAGTCAGCGAAGGGGCCAGACTAGATTATAGATTTCTTTACTTGATGTTTGGAAATCTTGCCAAGAAATTTATTATGGCAATCCAAATGCATTTTATAATCAAGTTGCATTTAATATGCTTTAGGCTAAAGTGCAATTAAGATAAACCAGTTCCCAGCTCTGGATGAGTATCATGGGAGTATCAACATATTCCGATGACTCTATCAGAGTAATAAAGTGCAGAATGGAAAGTCAGAATGTAAACTGAGAGGGTTTTATAATGGTAGCAAAAATGGTCACCAAGTGCCATTTTGTTAGCTTTCATGGGACATGGTTTTTGTCAGCTGTTTGGGAAATGAGCTCTCTTAGCCCTTTTAAAAATTAATTGTAAGAAAGTAGTGGAATAAATGGAAATCCAAGTGCAAAGGAAACATACACTCTGGCTGTCAGGCGAGCATTTTCTTGCACATGTCATTTTGCATTCTCCAGTGGCAATAATAGGAAGGCGGAGGAAGAGGGAGAGAAAAAGCCAGAGCTTCAGAGGAATGGGGAAATCCTTAAGGACAAGAGTGTCATCAGGGGAGTCGTTGTGCTATGACAGGGACATTTAGCTCAAAAGATGTGGAGCGGGGGAACATTATTCTTTTCAGAGAGCAAATTTTAATAATATCTAATTGTTTTTTCATATTTGTATTTATAATAATTCTTTGCATTGTTGTAACTCATTGTTTGTAACTGTTTCTCTTGTTAGATTAACAAAGGAAGGGCAGTTTCCTGTGTGTGTGTGTGTGTGTGTGTGTGGTGTGTTGTGTGCCCGTTGGGGGGGTGCTTATTCTTCATTTGATGTTTAGATCACTCACAGCAGACTTTGGAAATGCAGAAAACAATGAGAAATGAGCCACGCTGTTCTACTCAAACGTTAGAAGTGAGAAAAGAGTATTTCTCATTATGATGTTAAACAGACCCTGAAAAACAGATTGATTTGCAGGTCCATGTTTTTGTATTTTTTAGTAGTAGCTTCTCTATCTTTATTTTCTCCAAGAAGTAGAGGAATGGACTGATTGTTTAGACTTCTATGAGTCTCGATGTCTTTCCAGACCCTAGAGAAAGGCACAGAGACACAGAATCACTTTGTGTATGACTCAGCTGTCCTCATGCAAAGCTGAGGACACCTGTCCACCTGGCTACCCCCAAGCTGGAGTGAGGGACCTGAACCGGATGTGAGGAGCTACCTTCTGTCCCCCAGTCTCTGTCCACACAACTCTGAGGATTTGTACCTCTGCTAGCCTGTCTCCTTTCAACAAATGAAATCTTTTTAGATCTTTAGTCCTTCCCATACCCCTTCCCCCACACCCGTTGAAATGTTGCCTTTTGCCATGAATTGGAAAGAACCACTGAAGCCCACAGCTCCTTTTAGAAGCCATGAATGCAAAGCCATCAGCTGTAAAATAGGGGCCTTGAATGGCTTTTCACAGGGTGGCGGCAGATTTGCCGAGGAAGGAGCTGCGCTTGCTGCAGGGTTCTGTGGCTATTGCCAAAAAGGGTTTGGCACATGGCTAAGGGTCTAAACCCATGGACGCCTTGGGCACTGTGGGCTTGTGGACGGTTGGGGAACCCCAACAACCTCACTGTCAAGTGACTGAATCTGACTGCCGCACTCATGGTTCTTAGTTGAAATGTCTTCCGCCCCAGGGTGTGTGCGCATTTGTGTGCGCATCATACAGCGTGTGCACGCGGTTTAAAGGTAGGGCCCTTATGAAGGTCACCAGCAGCCTTGGAAACTGCTGGGCTGTCATTCTAATGGAGCCCCCAAATCACAGTGTAACAAACATGTCGTGATGCACCCACAGTCCACGAAAAATATATTTTTATGTAATGATATATGATGTGTTGAATAGCCGTTCACTATTTGGCATAATGTTAGATTTTGTAGGTATTTACTTAAATATCCATTTCAAATTTCTTATTGCATTTTTTTTCTTTTGGAACCAGCAAATTTTGGCCCCAGTTCTCAATCATCTTTAGGAGCTTGAAGAAGCCAGAGTCGCTGGGCACCTCTGATGTTGACAAGCCTGGGGAGACCCGCATGGCCGGCTCTGTAAACTGAGGTGGAAAGTAACCACATAGGATGGTCTGAACACAAAATTCCTAAGTAAAAGCAGGTTGCGGTGGCTAGTCACATTCTAGGCCTATAGCTGCCTCAGCAAAAGTTAGTCTTGACCTCATATGAGCTTGTCTGTTGTCTTTTTGCATCAAAGAGAACATACCTTTGAAATGTCAGAGAAATGTCCTTTTCTAGACCTCTCAACAACTGCCGGGCACCGGAGCCAAGGCCACAGGTCTCGTTGTTCGTTGCCCGCATTCGTGCTGTAAATGTTAGCTGCTCACTATCCTATACCGGCCAGTGTAGAAGACCTGCGTGTTCCTCTGCATTGTCTACTTACCCAATCCCAGAGATGTCCTGCTTTGCTTTCTCCCATCTCCTCAATCTTCCACTAATGGATTTCATTGTCAATACTCATTATTTCTCCTCCTTTTATTCTAATGTATTAAATCAGCTGCAAAACTTCCATTCTCTTAATCTGCTGAGATTTTGCTTCCCAGAAATTGTCGGTTTGACTCAAATAAATGTTGATATATTGTCTACGTGTTTGGATGCTCCTTACATTGACAGTCCTACAGTGCTGAATGAACAAGTTGCTTCTAAGCTTTTGGTTTAAGAAGGAGCTATCAGACAGGACCCTGAGATCCATTCATTTAAACCAGCAGTTCCAAGAGGCAACTGTCCTATAAAAAGCACCAAGAAAAAAGGACCCCATGCTCAAATGCATTCTTGTGGGGGTGATTTTCCATGAGCATCAGCATATTAAAGTCACTCAGAAATCCTACAATAGGAAAACTTTTAAATTGTATAATTTAATGTTTCTCAAATATATTATTCAGACAGTGTTTTAAAAAATGAGTACTACTTTTTAATGTCCTATAGGACTAGTGTTCCTTGGAACAAACTTTGGGAAATGCTGCTTTTAAACCCATTAACTGTCACTGGCCTTCTCAAAGTTTCCCTGGGTGCTGCTGTGAACCAGCTTTATTATCCCCACAACTTCATGCTCCCTTCTTTACAGCTGGACTCTTGGCTACACCCACCATTATGTGAGTATCTACAGGACTTTCCGGGTTGGATATATCTCATTTAATCTTCATAACAGGATGTTAACACAGCTGTTATTATGCATGCTGTACCTACAAAGGGAGTGAAGTCCAAGGAAGCTCCATCATTAAGAAGTTGTGTCTTGATTCAATATTGGGTCTGTCTGACTCTTGAGAACACGATTCTAACAAGTGGTGTTCTGTAGAAGAAAACAAAAACACTTTATTCAGATATAAGTATATTTAGGAAAACAGCAGAAAGCCTGTGTCTCTCTTCAGGTTCCTGAAAACTCTGCCTTCAACCGATCAAAACTTTTCCAAACGGACCGTTGCGGGGGAGGAGCCCAGGCTCTCCTGAATGGCATTTCTCTTCCAGCTTGGTTGTCCCTATTGCTACCAGTGATTTGGGGTTATCAGGACAGGCTGCACCCAGATATTTAGGAGGGCTGGGATTTGGGGATTTCTCTGCTTCTTCTGGTAATCACTGCTGGCTCCTTCAGTTTGCTCTGGCTACCTGAAATACTACAGCTAAACGGTACCGCCTAGGCTGCCCTTGTCTGTGTCCCTTTCGTTGTCTCATTGAAATTGCTCCTGCTGAGCCTTGCTTCTCACTAGGGCATGGGTCAGCCTCTGACTGAAGGTTAATTTCTTGTCTTGAAAAAGGGGAGGAGGAGCACAATGGCTGCTTTGATGAGTCTGGGAGGGTGCGATGGCTTTCTTGGCTTTCTCTCTACTTAAAGAAAAGATCTTTCGAGTTACAGCTATTACTGCTGCTCCCTGGAGGAGTTCCAAGTCCTCACTCCTCAAAACTTCTGGGGAAATTCTAAGCTTATGCCTTTCCCCATCAGTATGTAATGTAGTGGATGTACACCTGGTAAACATTACAAGACCTAACTCTGTAAAGCACCACTTAAATAGAAGGGCATCTATGTGCTCCTGAATAGCTGTTTCTCCATTAGTGAGGTGTTTGGTCTGGATTATAAGGCTATGCATAGTCATGGCCTTCCCATGTGTCTTTTTTGGGAGAGTTAGGGAGGGAACAGAAATTTGCACATATATACTCTTTAGGACTTACAAGTGTATGAAATGGCAAATTTAAAAGCCAAGTTATTAAAATTGAAAGGATTATTCATGTTGTTTTATTTTTTCCCTTTACACTATATCTAAGTCAAGAACATCATCCGGGATAGGGAGAAACCATGTTAAATATGAAATAGACATTTGATGCGTTAGGAGGAAAAAGATCCAATCACACTCTCATGTGTAACACTATGTTCCATCCTTTGTTGACATCACTGGTTTGCTTGAGTGGCAGTTACAGGCTAGCACAAACAAGTAGTGACCAACGTGCCAAGTGCTGCAATTCAAAAATTCAAGACATGATCAGAATGAACCTGGGAGGGTGGTCAGAAGGTTTCCTGCATGGGGAGGTGTTTAAGCTGAAATCTGAACAATAGCCAAGAGGTAGTCTGGCAACTGTGGGGCCAGTGGGGGCCGAGCGTGAGGTTGCACAACTCCAGGGATCACCACTCACGGCCTGCGTGCTCTGTGTCTGAGGCCCTCTAGTTACTCAACCTTGCTGTGAAGGGTATGAAGTGGGAGCGGTTTCTAGTAAGAAGGAGCCACATGCATGGCCACCCAGCAATGCAGTATGATAGACAGGTCCAGGGAACTGAAAAGTGTCCAATGTGGTGAAACTTAGGGAGAAGAAGAGTGATATTAGATGAGACCACAGAGGCTGGATGGAGCTAGATCAAGCATGATTTTGTGGTCTATGTTAAGATTTTTCAACTCTTCCTAAGGCAATGAGAGACCTTAAAGGGGTTTAAGAAAGCAATGGTGTTGGTAAGATTTGCATGTAAAAAGTGCATATTTCATACTACAGTGTAAAGAATAGACTGGTTGAGAACTAAGATAGACTGTGTACACTAAGCACAGATGAATGATAAGATGATGTTTGGACTACAGTGACGGTACAGTTGGAGAAAAAGGAATGGACCCAGGAGACACGTAGGATATTGGGTCAATAGGGTCAGGTGATGAATGTTTGGGGGTGGGTGCATAGTGAGGGCGGGGGCAAGATTCAAAGATAATTTCTGGGTTTCTGTCCTAAACTGGGTGGATAAGGGTGACATTTACTGAGGAACACTAGTGGGAGAGAGGCTTTTTGTGTGTGAATGCAAAATGACGACCTCTGTTTTGAGTGGAGCCAAGATACTAAGATGTCTAATGGAAGATTTTGAGTAGGTGGTTGGATATACGGATCTAGTCATCAGAAGGGAAATCTGAGCTGGAGTTACAAATTTGGCCCTTGTCAGGTGTGGAAACCATGTTAGTGTTTGAGATTATTTAGAGATAAAGTGTGGAAATCACACATTAAATTGTTGGGTAGAGGAAGAGGTGGTTGCAAAGGAGATTTAAAAGGCGAATCCAGAGAGACGAGAGGGTGCAGTCAACATAAGCCAGGGAAGGGAGGGTTTCAGGGAGGAAGGAAACAGGTCAGTGCATTTGGGAGATCAAGGGTATAACGTAGGCTGTCTTCAGCTGGATGTAACAGAATCTGATTCAAACTTGCTTTAAATAACAGGATATGTACTCACTCTTCTAACTAGAATTTAAGAAATATCTAAGGCTTCAGGTTCACCTTATTCTAATGGCTCTGCTTTCATTATTCTGTATTCCTTTAAGTGCACCCTCCTCTGTGGGTTGGCTTTATCCCTCAGCTATGACCCTTATGGGGACACAGTAGCTGTAGTCCTTCTGGTGTCATATTTGTACCTGCTGGTGTCCAGAGGGAGAGTTTGTCTCTTCTGCTTGCTCACTGATGAGAGTGAGAAAACACATTACAGGAGCCCTGGGAACACTCCTTTCTGGCTTCCTGGACTCAAATGACGCACATGCTTATTCCTGAACCAAACTCTGACTAGGAAAATGCCTTGCATTTACTGACATCAGTGTGATTTCCTGAAACGATTACTGCTAAGGGGGTGAAGATAAATAGACCAATAAAGCTCGTTTCAGAAAATAGGGATGGAGTTAACGCCTCTTGAGGCACACAACTGCAATTCCTTTGGGAATGATGAAGAAAAGAATGGATGTAGGTTGAGCAACCACAATGTCCACTATATTAACATAAGCAAGGACTGAGAATTGTACATTGGAATTTTAAATATTTACACATACTCAAAAATAGTTCATTTTTATTGTATTTTTTCTTTTACAAGTTATCCATCCTATACCCTTTCCACCTCCACACACCCCCACACACAATTCACATGCTGTTGTCTATGTTCATGAGTTCTTTTTCTTTTTTGCTTGGTCCTGATTCTTTTCACCCACCTTCACCCTCCCTAGAACTGTCAGGCTGCTCTTTATCTATGAGTCTGTCTCTATTTTACTTGTTAGTTCTGTTTGTTCATTAGATCCCACATGTGAATGAGATCATATGGTATTTGTCTTGCTCTGATTGTTTTATTTCACTTAGCACAATGTTCTCCAGGTCCATTCATGTCATTGCCAAAGGTAAAATTTTCTTCTTTTTTACAGCTGAGTAGTATTCCATTGTGTAAATGTACCACAGCTGTTTTATCCATTCATTGTCTGATGGGCACTTGGGCTTCTTCCAAATCTTGGCGATTGTAAATAACACTGCAATGAACATAGGGTGCACATACTTATTGAGATATAATTGACCTACATTACATGGCATATAGCTAACCATGACCGTAATCAAGATGAAGAACTACCCATAACCATGGAGGTTTTCTCATGACCCTTTGTACTCACACCCCTTGCTTCTCTGCATCCTAGCCCTCCCACCTTGTCCAGTCCTCAGGCAATCACTGTTTGTGCCTTCTGAGGAATTTATCCCTTTCATCTCAGTTGTCTTGTTCATTGGTATGAAGTTGTCCACAGCTGTTCCTTCTTTCCTTTCACCATTTGTAGTATCTGCAATGATGTCACCTCTCTCATTGCTTTATTGGCCACTCATGTGTTCTCTCTTCTGTTCTACATCATTCTGGCTAGAAAATTCTTCACTGGATTTCTTTGTTCTTTTTTTT